>CM073773.1:38851135-39061094 GCA_037158775.1 Hetaerina titia | reverse complement strand
ATATGGCTACAGTGGCATCTCCAAGCCCGAAATGATGCTAAAATATGGAAAATGTACTGTTTTCCGCGTGAGCACGAGATTCTTCATGCACTTTTAACCGTTTTCTCAAAAATGTTAAATGACTGGAAGATTTAATGCGTGGTAATAGTCCTATTGATGGCATTCGACTTAACTCTTAAAGGATAAACTTAATGGTCAATCTGCATGTTCTGCGAATTGGAGGAACTTAGTCTCTCCATCACATTCCCCCGTCCCTTCTCCGTCGGAAACCTGCCTTCCCCTCACCTTCGCAGTCTCGAACCCCTACCCTACAGCCTCCCTCTACCCCTTGCCCCTCTCCGACTGTCACCTTGATCTGAGAAGGGTCGACCTCGCATTAAGAATTTTTTCCCGGAGGCGATAATTTTACAAGATATGCGTCCCTTTGGTTTCCCCGTTCCTGTCACATCCTCTCTTTATGCCCTAGTTCCGAGGAGCGCCATTTCTCGGGGGAACTGACGTGGAAATATATTAAGTTAGGGTAATCGATTGCAATCAGGATATTAACCAAAGGTGTGCCCGTCACTGATACGACCAAGAGCGCACCATCAACGCAATTTAAGATTTTAAATTGGGAACGGTGGATCAGCTGAGTGGGATTTGTTTGAATAATTTTTGTTTTGGACTTACAAAGGTTGCGTGGATCACTGCCAATTTTTTCGGAAAACCAACTGCTCAGGGACATAGGATCGCGTTAATCTCCGTTATAATGCGAGAAACTGATAAATAATAAACTTCTGGAATTTTCGCGATGGAATTATTATTCTAGGGTGACACCCTGGCCAGTACAGTGGCCCGGGCACGGAGGTAATTTTCCCAACCCCGAGAAGTGTCCTAGGGTGAAGGGATATACCGCCCACGTCGCCCTCCTAGGCACCACTTTACTGTGAACGTTATTAAAAGTTTCACGTTTGAATGTGCAGAAAGCCTTCTTCGCACTGTCGGAATTAATTTTTTTTGCGGAAGAAACCTCCTGGAGCGGTCGCGCGCTCCCTCGAATTACCCCTTGGGAATCATATTACGAAAATTAAAGGTGATCTCGGAGAGAGCGGAGAGAATTTCCATGTGAAGGAAATGCATGTACCTGCGCATTATTTGGACCCGGGGCGCGCGGTAATGAGTGCGGTGATGTTGAGGGAACGAGGGATTTCCATTTGTTCTGAGAGTCTCTTGAAAGAAAAATAAAAGGTTGGGAGGGACGTGGTTGGTGGAGGGGGAGACGGCTTTGGGAAATGTAAACAGGGATGGATTACGGATTGGAGGGCATGGCATACCTATTCGAGAGTTTGTCCAGAGTTGATGAAAGGGGGCGGGGAAGAAAGGGGGAGTTGGAGGCTAGGGGGGCGTGGGGGAGGGTAAGAGTTGGCGGAGACGAGGAGAAGATCCTGGCGCGAGGAAGGGAAATTGATGAGAAAGTGGAATTGGATTGTTCCATTCTGAGCCGAGATGTGTCCTTCTCCCCGAAGTCTCTCACCCCACCCTACTACCACCTCGGATCACTTCCCACCCCCGTCTCTCTCTCCCTCTTCACTCTGTCCCGCCTCCTCCTCCACCATTACCCCGCTCCTTCAACTTTCCTGCTCGCTCAAGTCATTTACCCATAAATCTCGCTCTTTCATTTCCTTCACCTCTTTTCCTCTCACCTACCCTCCCCTTTCTCGTGCGGGAAGCACCTAATTCTTCTTCTTCTCGGCTTCCTCTCAATCCGCGAGCGTGGCCGTGGCGCGGCCTTTTCGAGCGCGAATGGTCGGAGACGTACGTGTTCAATTCATTTCTGGTGCTCAGTTGTCAGTTAATGAAGTACGTAATTTCCTGTACGGTTAGCGTAAGAAAGTGAAAGGAGGTGGCAAAAGGTGTCGAATTAGAGGATTCTGAAAATGTTTTTTCAGAAGCAGTTTTTTTTTAAATGCCCTGACATGAAAATTGTTTTTTAAAATTTAAATTTGGAAAATATCACACGGACGGAAACTATCTTTACCAGCGATCGTAACGGGTAAAAGCGAGAATATTTGAGAGAGATGAAACTGCATTTGGAAACCTTAGCTGGCCTAAATAAGAGGAATAAAATGACCTGAAAAGGGCATTGATCTTCTTATTTAAATGAATTTTCAGCCTCACCTTTTCGGTCGTTTAGAGTACTTAAATAATAATGAATTAGATAAATGTAACTGATGAAATCAGAGAATGGTATTAAAATAGTAGCAAATAAATTCGAAAGAATACATTATCGTATGTTTCAAATTGGGAAGTAGTAGAACTATTCTCACAATAAGAAACTTGCTGTTCAAGGCCAACTGCCTTGAGCCTAAAACAACATGTTTCAGATATATATTTTTCTCCTGTTCACACTTGCCTAATAATAACTTATTCAAGGCTTAAAACCTCGAAACATGCCTCTAGTAATTATAATTGTGATCACCCTGGCATCAAAATGAACTAATTCTCACTAGGAAATGTGCGGAGAATATAGCAAAAACCAGCTGTTAAATTTTTCCTGTTGCCATTAATAGTGTCCCTGGCTTTTCTCCGATACAGCCATTAAGAATATATACCTTTGAGTCATTGTTTGAGGAACAGATGTAATATTTTTTTCCTAATTGTAAGCTCGTGACGAATGCTTGCGTTCAGTTTAAGGTGAACTTTTTATGTTTTAAATTAGAATATTAGTTTCGGTTGATTTTTCGCTCGAGTCGATTTTCTGCGCGAGGGCCCACGTTTATGAAAAATTGCTTTTGGCGAGTAATTTGCTGAGTCAATAGGACTGATCTCCTCCGCCATAGAGTGCTTGGTAATTTAAATTGAAGACGGCAATCAGTCTCGCGTGAAAAAAAATATTTACCACTACGGGTCCGTCAGTATAACTCACGGTGAGCGCCATCTAGTGGGCGGGAGGGGGGAACTCTTTCCTTTGAAGCTTAAAACCTTGTTACGACAAGAGCTAATTGCAGGACGCGTGCTCTGGGGGACGATCCCTTAAATCCCAACTCTGCCATCAAAGGATTAAAAAAAAAATGATGGGATTTGGGGCGGGGAGGATGTTTAAGGCGCTTGCGAGAGAATTTCGGAGGGGAAGTCAGTGGAGGGGAACGCAGTGGTAGAGGGTTGGCTGGGTGGGTGGAGGGTGAGATGGATGACGAAAGTGAGAAGTGGCCATTTAAAAGGGGGCAGCAACCGTCAATCGGCGATTGAGACGACAAAGCAATGAAGGGGAACGGTTGAGGAGACGGGGGGTCGGTACTGGGGAAAATGGCCACCATCCTTTCCACTCGCATCCCACCTCCTCATCCATCCCTTTCGCTTCTCTCAAGCGGGGATGTGGGTAAAAAGCGGGAGGTGCTGTTCCTTCTCCGTGGACCACTCCCATTGTCTCTCCCATCCCATTGTCTCTCCTATCATCCCATTCTCGCCTTCGTCCTGCCCCATCCATCCCTCAAATCCTCCCGAGTCCAACCTCAGTCCCCGCTCCCCAAACCCCCACGGGGCCCCTTCCCGTAATGATCGAGAGAGAGAGGTAGGTGGGCCTTGCGGTCTCTCCTCCTTCCCTTTCGCCGGACCCACATCCCCTCCCGCCAGGGGTGCCTCTTTCACGCCTTATCCCATCGCCATGCCCCATCTCCTTCCCTCCCTCAGCTATCGGCTACACAGAGCGCGTCTGGGTGTGCGTCTAGTATGAATAGCCGGCTGCGGATTGCCTTCAGTGCCCCCCAATATATCAGAAGTCCGCCCGCCCGCTTCCCTTTCCTCCCCTCTCCGAGCTCCTCCTCCGCCCGGGCCCTCCTCGGGGAGGAGAAAATAAGCGTCCTCTCCTCACCACCAATTCCGCCCCACCGCAGGCCTCCAACCTCGTTCCCTCCCCCTGCCCCCGCAACATCATCGCGTCCCCCATCCCCGGACTTCCTTCCCAATCCCCTCTCCAGCAACCCCATACCCCACACTATCCCTTTGGTTACGGTGCGGAGATGATTGGTGGGTCGGCCTACCCGATATCCACCCCCTTTCGTCCACCCCCCTCCCATCTCCATCGTAATTTATTCACGTTCATTTCTCTGCCTTATCTTTCCTCCCTCCTCCATCTTTTCCCGCCCTCACCTGTCCACCCCTTCTCTATTCACCCAATCCCTCTTGAGTGAGAGAGAGGGCATTGTTCCTCCGGCTATGACCTACCCTTTCTTGCATCACACGTTGGTCCCTTTAGTCGAATTCTCGTATGGTTTCGGACTTTGGGGCCGTCGTAATGATGTTTCACATCCTCGAATGTGTCTTTATGAATTTCTCGGAGACAGCGGTCGAGATGTAGACTCCTTGCCCCCCTCACTTCACTCAATGCTCCCTTTTTTCCCTCTATCTATCCCTCTCTCTTGTCATATTCTTTTCACCTTTTCTCTTCCGCTGCTCTGAGGCATGAGACCTTGTCTTTTTGGGCTCATATCTCATTCTCGTCTTGCGTGTGCCTTCCATTTTCCCGGCCGTCATCGCCCTTGGAATCGTTAGGAGGGGAAGGAGGGTGGGATGGAAATTTTCGTGCACTTAGGAAGAAATTAGAATGCTCTCGACGGTGAATGATCGATAAATTTTGCGAGGGACGGCCCGGGAGTGATGGGAGAATTTAATGCTCGGCTCTTCAGCGTAATTATTTCTCCTGTAATATAGTCTGTTCTAAAAGAATTGTCGATGGAATTGAATCGGAGTTTCTTCCTCAAAGAATCACTTAGTGGTAAAACTGAACGGCATCCAAAATAGTGAAATTGTTGAGGATATTAATTTTTATTCGTTATCTCTTCCTAAATAATTCACTGAGAAAATATCTAGACCTAAACTGCGTCCTTTAGATTGAACGTTTTTTACACCATTTAATCTCCAGGAATAGGCCTGTTTTTTACTATTTGAGATATTCTATTAATTGAGTTGCATCGGGTGAAATGTAATAACATTTGTCAAATAAATGATTTGCTAATTAATTAGCGATATCGGTGATAATAATCAAAGATTTCCAAAGAGTGCCTCGTGGACGTTTGTGAAACGAATTGCGGTTTTCGTGACAAAAAATCTCTGACGTGAAGCGTGTTAGATGTTAAAAAAATTGTTTTATTTTTTAAGTATATCTCAAGGATCTCTTTCCTCACCAACTTTTTCTTTGCTCACCATCTACTTTATTGTTTTTTTCTGCCGTCTACCTCTCCTTTCAACTTTTCCTCCTTGGCTATTGTGGAAGCACGCATCGCATTCTTTAGCAGGTGTTCGGTCTTTGATTAGGTGCCTCTCATGTCTTTTTTTTCTCCAAGGAAGGCTGGGAGGAGGAGCCTCACGAGGTATTAACGAATAAAAAAGCAATTCCTTGGAGAACTAATTGGGATATGTTGGAGACGGTCTTGTATTCTTGACCTTCAGCTTGCTTTTTATGAAATTCGGTGAAGCTGTTTTATTATTTCCTCGTCCGTTTGGGGAAAAGTTCGTGGACCTCCGGGGTGCAAAGAGAATTAAGACCGTGATGAGATTAGGTTGCAGATAAATATCCTTCGCCTTCGAGCTAAAAAGGAGCAATTAGCGGCGCCGCCGTGTAGTTAGTTCACTTCTTTTTAATAGAATATGGATTTTGATTTCAAAGGTTGGGATTTTTCTTCATTTCGTTTAAAACAGTTACGCTTTTAGCTTATTGAAATAACTGTGAACGAAAGAAATTAAAGGGCGTAAGAATTTCACTTTAATTCGTCAAATTTTTCTCCTTAAGACAGAAGTTTTGATTTGCTAATGACGCTGCAGAAAGGCGTTGCACTCAAAAAGATCCGATGCAAGATATCACGAGTACCATTTATGTTACTAATTCTTAAGATGCATGCTTAAATAAGCTTTATGGTTATTATTTAATTGCTCTTGTATCACGAGTCACGTAAAACTTAATTAACGACCTACATTCTTACCTACACGATGCACTGAAAACATACATACGTAATATGGTATTAGAATGCAATACTTTGCAAATTTAACATTTTTAACATCCTCATTTAATTAATATATATAGTTTTAGTAAAGAAGTTGAAATGTTTCATCTATTAAATTTTGTCTACCTTTAAAGAAATGTAATTTTTAAAATTATAAACTGGAATTATTGTTATATGCAGAGGAAAGAAATGTATCTGCATTAATATTAGAAGGATATTCTCAAACAAACAGTTTCTAACTGCTGGCTGGTAGCATTTTGTTATGTAGTAGTTATATAAATTTAAATGTGAAGAGGGATAGTAACGAATTTACTATTGATCGATGACTGTTTCAATAAGATAATTAGGTTTATTGACGTTTTTTATAAATCAAACCACTTTGCTTTTCCACATAAAATTTTTATTCTCACGACCCAGGTTTCGTTATAATAATATATATATTATGTTATAATAATTTTTTAATATAATAGATTTATAGAAACGTCTATATGAAGATTTTCCACCAAGTTACGCCAGAAACTGTTTTATTTGATTAGGTTTAATTGAGTGTAATGATGGATATTATGGAATATTATATTTTATAGAATTAATGGATGGAGTTAATGAAATATGACGTTGCGCCTAATTGTTTCTATCATTGAAATCGAAGCTAGCCCCAATTTATTAGATACAAGCTTGATTGCATTGCACCTACTCAAAGAACATCACATGTGATGAGGTCCGAGTCTTTTGCACAAACGTTAAATACTCGTACCTTTGGTTTTGTTGACCCTTTTACCCGATGGTTTTGTATTGTAGTGAACATAAAAGTACACATTTCTCGCCAATGACCTATAATACACAAGTTTGCATAATGCTGCATAATAGGTTTATTTAATTAAGACACATTCACCTCTCAAAGTGAGTATTTTAGGCACAATTAGGCAAATGAAAGGACCTAAGTAGGACAATAGCCATTAAAAGATATGTGTGTGGAAATGAAACTTGGAATCGATCTCAAAATGGTTGAAACAGTTGAATAATGCGTTATTTTCCTTAGGGAAATATACATTACTGAAACAGAGCGGACGAAGAGAGGAAGTTGCTTGGACAAATCCGTAAAAAGCAGAGTAAGTGGATGGAGGAATCACTGAAAGGTAGTGGGATGTTAAAGAGCATAATAAAAGGGAGACTGTTGGGTGAGAGTTGTAAAGGAAGAAAGAGAGTAGGCTTTTTAGGCAGCATGAAGGCAGGCAGTAGTTGCAAAAATATAAAGAAAAAATGTTTTTGGGCGAATGATTTTTACATTCTGACATTGTTGCATTGAAATGCATGTTAGCGGATGACTCCGTTAAAAGTTACTGTTGCGGCATCTCCCGCAGTTTCTTGAAATTTGTCTTTAGAAACCTCTTTATGCGGATCAAGATCTTTAATGCATTAAATACCTTGAATGTAATAAAAAATAGGTGAGAAGGAATTAATGTAGTTTAAGAAACAACACTCTGTGGCCGAATCGTTGAAATTAGTGTGAAAAATATATTATTAATAATTAATTATTATTAATATTTTCGAAGGCTGAGCAGTGCCATTTTAATGCAAACGATACAGGTGAACATATGATGAACAAATGCAACAGAAGCTGTAATTATTTTTTTGAAAAGCAGCATTAATATTAAGCAGAAGAGTTAATTTAATAAATTAGATTAGAGAAGAGAAGATTAATATCTACAGAAAATTCTTGCAAGGGATGCTGTGAGTCAGTAATGCCGGAGACAATGCTTTGATTGGTTTTTTTTTAAGTCCATCACACTTGAATAATCTAAAATTTTTCAAGTGCCGGATATTAATTGAGATATCTACTTTCTTGTAACAATGCATTTTCGTTGGGATATTTGTTGTTTTGCCTCTTTCACGAGTTTTTTTATTTTTTTGGAAAGGACATTCTTAAATGGAAATTTCAAAGTTTTCAAACATTTTTTCCCCGTAGTTTTTATTATTTTGTGCACTACGATCGAGGTTAACACTTTCAAGATCAATGGCTATCCTCTCGTAAACATGTTATTTATCGAGAATTTTCTAGAAATGCGACGCTCCACTCTCTGGCAGGGTGTAGGGGTCGTACTTGAAACGTACGAGTACAGTAATTTTTGCTCAGTATCATGATAAGATCTTTGTTCTATATATTTATAAATTACTTAATATCTTGCTGCTGTGAAGTTTTGCTCGAGTGGTGCAAAATAACTTTTGTTGCAAACGAACTTTCAAATTAAGACAGAAATTATGCGTATGGGAATGGTCATTCTTTATAATGAAAATCATTTTTATGTAAAACAGTATTTTTAAATAATTTATAAGATTATGTCATTGAGTTCAGAGGATCTATTTCAAATCACCTCCATCATGATATATCAATCGTTGTTTTTTCTTTCGAGTCTAATCCATAATAATATTTGGCATTAAGAAGCTAACGTTTTCAGGAAAATTACCGTTCAACCGCGAAAGATTAACCGGTTACCTGTGTCATCCACCTGGCTTTACCTGACCCCTGACTTTCACCAACCGGCATGCCACGAGAGAGGAAAGGCACAAGCCATGCCCCGTTCCGAGGAAATGACCATCTCGACGTTTTGGTGTAAACTTGTTGATGTGTGTGCCGTTCTTCATTCAATTAAGATTTTAGATATGGTTTCAATGACCCCATGTTTCCTTCTCTCGAGATCTATCTCAAATTGAATTCGGCGCCCCACGCGGGGGCCATGCATCACTCCTTTACGGGACGCATCTCCCACGCTGATTTACGCCCGTCAACCCCACCTCGTCCCTCCGACACCTCCCTTCCCACCCCCCTCTCACTCCCAAGCGAAGCACTCGACATCCCTGCTCGAACCAGCAACACAGCGGCTTACAGGCATGTCGTAATCCCTCCGTGAATGCTCGGCCCGCATTGATATTGCCTCGGAGAGAAGAGGCATGTACATTTTTTTCCTGAAGGTATTCCGCCGAGCAGATTAAAATATACTGGGTGTTATTATGCGTTAGGAGATTGGAAGGGATTCGACGCTCCACCGCACGTTTAGTAAGAGCCTTTTCCATTAGGTGGAGGGGTGGAATGTGAGGAAAGTATGAATACCCCTTTCAACGTCCATGGAATATCCCGTCATTCCAAGTCGCAAGGGAGGTAGGTTTCATCACTCCCGATGCATTACGTCCTCGCCGTGTGATAGTATGTTATCCACGGTCATTCAGGAGCCTGGCCTCATAATCAAGTGCAATGATGTATCCAGATGACGAATTCAGTTCACGCTGGGGTGCTTAAGTCGTTTAGATTGGGTCTCCATAATTGTAGAGCTGCGATCTCACTCCAGTTTTATGCGCCACCTTCGTGACAGTTATGAAATAACAAGAAGGGGAGCGTTTACGAGGGATGCAAATGAGACGGCTGCAGAAGGGCAGGGCTCAACTCGAGGGTCGTTTAGGAGCGGCATAGCGGATGCGATCAGTCTCTTCTTCTCCCAGACCGTAAATTTTCTCCATGTATAGTGCAAAGTGAGGTCAAAAGGTTGAATCGAACCCAGGTCGGTAGCAATCATTTTGGTGGTCTCAATGTGTCCCCTCCACTAATACCGTATTACTCTGCCATAATGTTTGTCATATCAGTAATATGTTTGACAATGTTATGTTACAGTGAATATCCTTTGAAGAGGATTTTTTGCCACGAGTAAATGGATTCTGTTGAATCTTGATCTTGTAATGAATGAATATCGAGTTTCTATGTTGTACTGTGCGCATACTATCTAAATCGAGCAAAAATACTGAATATTGAGTGAGCTAACGTTGGATGATTAAAAAGCATTAGGTAAATTAATATGGTTGTCATTTTGAAACTATGTATTTTGAATTCATCCAAAAGCACTCGAAATTTTAATTTTCTGAATCCAGATTTCATGTATTTTGGGATAACCGTGGCATAGATGATTGTAATCACATCCATGCTTGCGAATATTTGGCGTTTAATTACCATTTATATTCTGCCTCATTTACTTTGATACAGTGTATGGAGCGGATTCGTGATGGAACAGAGAATTCCAGGTAGATGTGAGTTTATTTTTTTAAATTTTCAGACCCAATGTTCTTGAAAATGTTTTGTCAGCATTAGACTTGGATATTTTTCATAAACGAATTCGAATATAGGTTTTCAATCTCACTATGCTCCTTCTTAATATTTAATGAATAATATTTCTATTAAATCATTTGAAAGATGCATTTTATAAATGGAAATTAAGGTTAGCTAGTATATTTTTAAAATTTCAATAAATAAAAGGATATTTATGCATTTTTAAGTATATAGGTTGTCAGACTTGACTATAAAACCTGAGCAAACGGTTTGTGTAAGTGTCATATTTATGCTAAAGTACTCTGCGATTTAAAAAATAAAATATCTTTCCGTCATGTCATAACAAATCTTAACTTTAAAACACATGGTTTTCAAATGAACTACAGTTTTTTTTGGGAAATGCACCGTTTAATTTGGCTCTCAGTAGGTTTCTAGATAGTACGAGATTTGTTGAATTTACCTGTCATTCTTTGCTTAGGAGCCATAATTGAATGCTTTCCATATGAAGAACTAATTTCCTTGAACTTTGAGTAAATAGAATAGGCTTTTGAGATAAGACGAGGGTTTGGAGAAGTACGTAAAAATCAATTAAGATGGGGAGAAAAATTAATGAAGGGATGTGTTAGACGGAATGAAAAGAATAGGAAAGGAGTGCAAATATTTCGGAGAATTTCAATTTTGGCAAGTCAGCTAAAGGACTGACAAATAGGTTCTGAATACTGTGGTATAAGGAATATTATTGGATAAAAGTGAAACGAGAAAGGGACATTAATTACCATGAGCATTGTGTCACCGAAGTTTTTCAGACTCAGACGTGGTTTTTAAGTGTTTGAGGGAGTCGTAATTGGAATGTTTCACAAGCGTTGTTGGCAATTTTTTTCAAGGCTAGTATTTACATTTGGATCGTTTTCCTTATTATATTCCACTGACTTGACATGAAAAGACTATTATATAAATATATAAGAATATATAAGAATATAAGAAAATACTAGTGAATAATCTGAGTTAAGTATCTTTCAGTGTTATAATTATTTCGCATTAGTTTTCTAATAAGCTTGTAAAATAATACTTAAGTCAATTATTCATCGGTTAACTACATTTAAACACACCATTGATTCATAAAATTAATATTTTATTATTGATTTACATTTTTGCTGAAAATCGGCAGGCTGCGAAAGGTAAATTATATCTTAGTGATGTCATTGTATTACGAAAGTTCACTAATTTTCATTTGCCATTACCCTTGAGAATAGTTTGAATATACTCGAGTAATTTTATAAATGTGTGTAATCATATAATTGTATTTTACGCTTAGAAATTGCCTAAGACTAACGTTGAATCCAAAGCTCTTACATTATGTGTAGAGAGCGATCATTCTCAGTAAGACATGACGGCCATTTAGGCATGATTTGGGGCATGCCAAACGTATTTCCCTCGAGAGGGGTCGGAGACAAGGAAACGTTAATAAATTGGGCTCACACATTCTCAAGGATAATGGGCAGAGGTAATTTGCGATAACGTCTGCCACGGGCAGCATTGTCCTGCTCCTTGTACATGCAAAATGCCGATGAGTATAGTATGCTCGGAGTTGGAGAAGAAAGGTTAATAAGGCCAAAAACCCTTCTGGCTCGCGGGACATTGTGAGTCTAATTTCCGCTTCGTAATGGACACTCCTCCTCGCTTCTATTCGCACCCTCCCGAGCCAGTCCATCCTTCCCCATCCAGCCATCGCCTCCACGTCTTCGCTCCCCACCCGACGGCTTTCTTTTCTCCGAATACGTACTCTCCCCCAGCCTGCAATTTCTCATCACCCTCTCCCACTCGCCACATCCTAGATGATTCTCACTCGACTTTTTCTCACCAATCCATTCCTTCTTTCTCTTCCTACTCATCCTCTCCTACGTCTTCCCATTCTTGATTTCTCTTTACAAATATCCTTTCCAATCTCCTCATCCACTCCTTTTTTTCATTCCCCCAAAATTGCCATTTTTTTCTCTTATTTTTTTGCAAGTTTCTTTCTCTTCGTTCTTCTTTTCCTTCCCAAGAAGATGTAAGCCTATTTCATCGAATCACCCTTAACTATGTTATGTGCGCTCGTAAAATACTGCCATGGCGTATTGAATCTCTATTTTACATAATTCATGTGAATTTCAAAAACATTTTTCTTGCCTTCAGATCGATCTCATATCATCTTAGGTTTCTACAACTTGAGTTGGAATTGCGTATATATATTTTTTTATGTAATCTTAGTATATTGTAGACTTGTAGTTAATTAAATGAGTCACTGTTGAATACATTATTCTTTATTTATAAAATAGAAAATCTCATATAACATGGTAAACGATATAATTTATACATTTTAGTCCGGAGGGCAAATTGTCCTGCGTAGCATAAAACTAAGACACCCGAGAAATATTCTACTTACTTTTCATAATACCATTAGCCTTTTTAGTTTATTATACTAGTTACGTGTATCAGCACTATCATTGCATCATATGTTTAAGTTCGTCCGGAGGCTTTGTCTTAGTTTGTCGGAGTGATTATTGGGGTCTAAGAGCAAGGCCTCTCCATATGGTACAGTTATTGTTCAGTGGTGCAGTGAAAATGAGATGATATAGGCTGTGAGCTTACTGTAAGCTCTATTTTTCAACCTACCTTCCACTAAATTAAATTGCTATTGCCAAGTTAGAATGAAGAAATTGAGCTATATCCTTTTTAGCAAACCCTTTAGAATCATTCATTCACTTAATCGGACTTAAATGATAGCTCTCTAGATCATATTTTTAGTGAAACATATTAGAATAACTATTCAGCGGGCAGTTATTTTCTTATAGGCAGAGGGCAGAGCTTATGTCAGAATTCATCTATAACAAAATTACAGCATCTCTTACCTCCGTGGAAACTAAAGCGATAAGTAATTATTCATACACAGGGATGCTATTCATCGTTCCTCAGAGTCGAGTCAAATGCGAGAAATCAAATGAGACCCACGTATTCTTCCCTTGTTGATGGATTTATGCATTAAACGAGTTGGTGCAAAGGTCACGTCGGGGTAAAATTAAAAATTATATCGGTGCACATGTGAATAAGCCAATATCAACATGAGAAATAAGACAAATTTTCTAAGAACACAAAAATTTATTAATACAGTACTTTCGGTTTCATCACATAGGTGACATCTTCAGGTACCCAAAGATGTTACCGTCAGGTCACCTAAATACCTCATTCATGTGATGAAACCAGTAGCACCGTATTAATAATCTGTGGTGTATTCAAAAATTGTCTTACACTTTAAGATGAATTTTCATTAGGTGAAGCCCGATACCAATGGAATTTCAACTTGTTTGCTCAGCACTTCTCGTAGCAGAGTTGTGTATTGTAATTTGACAGTATATCTTAATTTAGTTTTCACTCAGATTAAATATTTTTATGAAATACCCACAATGCATATTTGTGTTTTTACTTTTAAAATTGAAATATTGGACTTCAGAAATGAATGAAAATTCCAAAACGTAAGCAATATATACCTCTTAATTGGAGCCCTAATGAGAGTTTAGTGTGAATTGTAATTCATTTAATACGTCAATCTTGTAACTGAGCCTCTCAGAAACTTAAATAATTTGTAAATTTGGGACAATATTTAATTAATTTAAAGATGCGGAAACGTAAGGATATTATTGATATAATTTTATGACAAATAAAGCGCCCTTTAGAAAGAGAGTCAGTCTATTTCACTCATGAGATTCTGTTCCCCTTCTCTTCGTCTCCTGTTGAGCACTTAACAAATAATTTTTTGAATTTTTTTCAAGTCTCGATTCTCGATTAAGAGAATTATTGAGAGGAGGCGCGCTTATCTAAGGTTTCATTCTTTTGGTTTCTTTCCTCCCCATATATATATGTACGCAGTACTGTTTATTTTGAGGAAGGCGGAGCTGAATTCCGTCGAAACTATTGAGAAATAACGTATGAGTGTTCTTTTTATGTGTTCTTATATTGTTTGTTGCTGTCTAAGTTTATATTTACATACATATATATTATATATATATATATATATATATATATCTTCATTTATTTGGTAGATGTGTCCATCCAAAAACCTACCTTACCTTATAATAACATAAATCTTCGGCGGCGCACAAATATATAAAAACACTGATTTAGATTTTTAAAACATGGAAACACAAAGAAGAAACACATCTTTTTGTTTCTACGTTTTAAAAACCTATATCAATGTTTATTATATGTATATATATATATATATAACTTTTGGACGGCACAATAGAACACAGAATAAAACAGATAACACGTAAAAGGACACTCACACTGTAGATGATTTAAGCTTTCGGCCTACTCCGAGGCCTTCTTCAGGTCAGACGCTACATATATATATATATATATATATATATATATATATATATATATATATATATATATATATATATATTCATTCACATAGATATAGAGATAAGGAAAGAGGAAAGGAAAACACATAAAGGACGAACACAGTATAGGTGGGGAAGGCGGAATCAAGCAGACCACTAATATAAAAATATTTTCCTCCGCCTTCCCCACCTATCCTGTGTTCGTCCTTTGTGTGTTCCTTTCCCCTTTCCTTATCTCTATTTCTATGTGAATGAATATTTGTTCGCCAAATGGCGGGATTTCATGTTTGAATGTGTGTGTATATATATATATATATATATATATATATATATATATAATGTAAATTCACTAATAGTCATAACAAACACAGAAACCAAAACACACAAAAGAGGGACTCACTGGTTCTCGAATTTTCGGTGGTCCAACCACCTTTCTCAAGAGGAACCAGTGAGTCCCTCTTTTGTGTGTTTTGGTTTCTGTATTTGTTATGACTATTAGTGAATTTACATTACTGTACACGTTCGTGGGTTTTCCAAGAAAGTTACTATATATATATATATATATATATATATATATATATATATATATGTTTAATTTCATATTCGCACAACTCGTTCTAGGGGAAGGGTTGGAAGTGAAACATATAAAGAAGAGATTTTTAGCTCATCAATAATAAGAAGGCGAGGTAGGGTGGAAAAAGGGAGGGGGAAATTGAGGAGTGGGAAAGAGGAACTGGACGGGTGAGAGATGGAGATTCGCTCTTGGTCTTTCTCTTACTTTTTTTTCTGCCCCACCCTCCAATCCTTTCACTGAAGTCGCCCTCTTCCTCTCTTACCCTCATCTTTCTCTCTCCCTCTCCGTCGTTAATATCCCTTCGGGGGCCCTCTACACTAATTCCCTCCCCCCACTATCTTCTCTCCTTCCCATCATAAACGTCGTGGAATCCATTCATTTTCCTCCTCTGCCCTTCCCCTTCCCTTTCTCTCTCACTCGACTCTTCCTCCCGCACCGAACAAACCTCATCAGGTTAAGGGGATGGGAATCCATCCTTCTCCTTCCCATCCGCCACCTCTTTCACTCCACTTCGCCCCTCCCCTCCCTCCCGTGCTCCTTTCTTTGTCTGTCACCTCACCCTCTCCCTCTCAAAACCTCTCCCCGTACCCGCCCCGGCGTGCCTCTTCACTTCTATCATTCTCTACTCACCCTTTTCCTATGCTTACTTTCCCTCGCTATCTATCTTGTTCGTGCCTCATTCCTTACCTCACCCTTTAAAAAAATATCCCCTCTTTTTGTCCGTGTTCCCTTTCCTATCTCTCCAAAACTTGCCTCTCCCTAGTTTTTTTCTCTCTCTCCGAATTTATTAAATTAAAAAAATATTTTTTTAACCCTTTCTTTATTTTTGCTATCATTCAGCTTTTGATGGAGGGGATTTGAATGCAGGAGGGGGCCCTACGGTCTCAATTACGCCCGAATGAAACAGTTTGTCTCCCTCCCTCCAACTCGACCCCTTCTCTCTCTTCCTCCATTTCCTTCCCATGTTATATTACGATCCCTTCCCTGCTCTCTTTCCACCCACATATATATTATACATCTCTTTCCACAAACTCTCTCTTTCTGTGATTCTATCTCCAACCCCTCTCTTCCCCATCCGTTGTTGGAGAGAAAAGACCTCTTTTCATATTTATTCTTCTTTCCCTATCTGATGAGTCATCTAGGGATGATTTTCACACGCCTTATTTTCAAGGAGTACACGCGTTTTCCTACGCTTTCCCCCAACTTCGCCTTAATAATTTAACGGAATATGCGGGGAAATACAGTTCTTTTCCTCCTTGAAATTTCTCTCAATAGCTGTAAATTGAAGATCCAGTTAACGGGCGCTTTTTAGTTTGATGACATCTCCAGAGACGTCAGATGATATCCTCGGTATCGCCAGAATTTAGTCTATTTTCGGCCACTGCCGAATGATAACCTTAGTTTACGGTCCCTAAATGATATTTATCTTTTTTTTAATATCATTCCTTCTTACGTATGCTTCATTCATTTTTCATAAATGATTGCCAGATAACAGTAAATTGAATCTTGATGCCTATCCTCGGAATTGAGGAGGATCTTTTGATGATTCTTTGAACGTAAGGGAAATATACACTGAAACAGAATTGGTTTTTAAAGCAACTTCTTACAATACATGTAGATGTTTTCTTTGTACTTAATTGGGTTTTGCAAATGTAATTGATAATTGGAAATATGTAATCCAAATTATTAAGTTTTAGAGCTTAATTGGTTTAAAAGATTTGATTCAGGGATAGTGATTGCTATGTCGATGCTCTTAATAATAACTTGGAACACATTCTTATAATTCAAGGTTTTAAAATAGCAATGTCATTTAAATTACATTTTTGAATTTTTCTATAATTGTGTCCACTGCTTATCTACTATAAACTCCATTTTTTCAAATTTTCAATGACTTTTTGTTCATTGTACCTTACGTTTTACAACCGAAAAGCTCTCATCCGTTTACTAATGAGTTCAAAGCAGAGAAGTTAGATAAGGTAATCTACCAAACCACTGCCATTAGTTAAAACCGTAAGTCTGTGACTTCTTCTAAAGAAACACCTGACGAGAAGTAATTTTTGGGGAATGGAAATAGATGGGTGGAAGTAAAGGCTTTTTTTTCGGTGCTTGATCTGTGTGCAATGGCTTAAACATTTCTTACAAATTAGCTTAATTTGAAGCTTGTTTAGGTGTTAAATTTGGAATGATATTTATTCAATATTGAATAATATTGAATGTTGAATATATATTGAATCTAATATTGGATCTAATATTGAATCCTAAATTAGTACATAAACTCGTGTTCTACAGCGGTGTGGGGATGATATGATGATGAGAGAATGAGGTGAAGCAGTTATCTCTTTTAGTAAATGCAGCCGCAAATTATTTCCCTCCTAACAAACATTTCGAGGTCCATTTATTTGCTTTGAGTTAACCATATTAAACGAAGCCGTGGAGACTTAAGACTTCGTGATGAAATGAATCATTTTTTAAATTTTGTTTTGGCAAATATTCGTATCAATTTTAAATAATAGGAATTGAGTATGGTGTAGTGCATAAGATGGAATACTTTTAAGTGCGCCAAGTTGTTGCTTCACTTTTATACGTAGTTTTAAGATGAATATTCCTGACCTTGGAGAACATGTTACTTTATTTCCAGAATAATTGTTGTCATGCTATTTTCATCCAGTTCACACTGACAACTCCTACCCTACAGTATAATCACCCTCTTGTTAAAAAACAAAAGAATTTTATTATTTTGCGACTATGTTCGTATTTTGCTTAGAATGTTTACCACGATTAGCACGATGACACAGTAAATGTAATGAAATAATTAATGATCTCCTTGAAAAATGAATTAACTACATATATATTACTTCATTTGGTATACTCTTCTTCCATATTTATTCTGTACACCCGAGGGAAACACACTTGTACTTTTATGGTCTTGTTGAAAAACCATTGTGAGGAATAAGAATTGTCTCCTATACTAGAGTTAGGAAAAAGGACCTGCGTAAAGAAAACTATCTACCCAAGACAGAACTGTTTATGATTACATCACCTGGATTCAAATACGGTGTATCATGGAAGAACTGTTTCCATCGAAAAAATGGTTTGTTTAAAAGATTTGCCGTTGTCTTAGGGATGGCAACTAACACCAGCAGCTAGATATGCGAGATTAACTGTTCAATATTTTGAATGGAAAACATTGAATTGACATAAAAATCCAAACAAAATTAAATATGGAAAAATTAAAATTCTTCCTTATGAAATGAAATTTCAAGTGACCAAAAAGAGCTTCCTCCATACAATTAACGTAATTATGTCTGCGATGCAAATTCCGAGTCTCCTATTCTTAGTGAAGGTGACCACCGATTCCAATGATCATACGCAGAGAATCATAAAAGCGAAGTATAATTGCATTTTTAGAAGGCGTGAATTGACAATGCAATACAATTCAGAATTTAAACATGCGACTTTTATTTGCATAAATTTCAAGCAAGGACTATGGGTACGAATTTATTGTTTAAATGTTCTGTGACTTCTGTCACATATAGAGGATTGGATTAGTGAAAGACAGAAGCTGTTGAGTGATATTTTAAACGCAGATTTTATAGTAAATGTAATAATTGAAGTGGATAACTATTTTAGATTAAGTTAAAAGAATTGAACTCACTGTTTTGTTGTTCCAAGATATTGCAACTGAATTCATATTACTCTAGCATTCAAATACAAAAAAAAACTCAGAACGATTATTTAATGAAGATGCGTGCAAAATCTAGGAACTGCAATACAAAAAAAAATGTTTGGCAGTGATTTACATAAATGCTTATAAATTTTTGTGATTGATGAAAGTTTGCTTTAGTTGTTATCGCTTGGGTCATTTTTGTATAAAAAATAGATTTTGCAATAACAGCTAATTGGATAATTTTTATACTTTAAAATCTTATATAATAACGGGATGTAAGTTGTCAATTGAATATTCCATTTGAGGCACCATTATTTTGAAAGATTACTTGTAGCTAAATTTTAATCATTCGTTTTTCATACTATTTTTTCATATTTCTAGGATAAAGAAAGATATATCCATGTTGTTATGCATCATGATTTGTATTTTCCATGAATTAAGCCTTACATTTGGCATTACACTCATCAAATTATTAGCATTTTACCTTTGATGCCCCAACTTCTGATTATAACCTTTACCTAGATTTACTTTGTGCATTCACAGTCTAAATCCAAGAGCCTTTCTTAAACGTTTGCGTTCCAATTTCCGAAAAATTTGCGAACTAGAATTTTTTCATTAGCTAATTTCAGTCTTTTGCTGCACAAAAAGTAGCTTTTCCTGTAATTCTCATGGTTTTTCAGGATGAAGCCTGAATGCCTGTGTTCGTCAAACCAGAATAGCGCAGTAGACTAAACTCCTTCATTCCCCAATGAAACATCTGCCAATGGCCCTCCCCCACTCCCACCTTAACCTTTCCCCTGCCGAAACTTTCTCACTAATTCCTTGCTACCTCTGGTCATATTCATTCCCTCGCCTCCAACCGTTTCCCGACCGCCGAAAAGCCTCTCGGTAAAGGGAATTAGTCGCGAAAGGCGAAATTCAGCCGAGTTCGCAGCGGGGAGCGTAGTGTGCCTTTGGCAGCCGGGCGGGATGTGAGTTTGTGCAAGCGGGTGCGGAATCGAGTGTCCGGGTCTGGAACACGAATGGAAGGGAAAGGGAATGAGAGAAAGAGAGTGAGAGAGAGAGAGAGATGAGTGAGGGGAAACGGCTACGGAGAGGAAGGTTAGCGGACGTCCGATCACGCTGGGGGGTTTATACTTCTAGAGAAAGTGCCGGAGACTTAGTATTTCGGTGTATTGGAATATCCGATATTTTCCCTGCGTTATGTTGAAAAACGTGATCTTCCATCGAACATCGAAAAGTTGGAAGCTTATTCTTTGAAATTATCTGCATCCGGGTTTTAATAAAAAAATCTACATCAGCGTTGTGAACAAAAATATCTACATCTTTGCGAGGAGGTTAAGGGATTCTTTCATTGCTGGAGATAAAAAATTTCCCTGATATGTGACGTTCTATAGATTAATTTCAATATAAATTCCTTTTATTTTTTTTATCAATCACCTCATTAAATATTTATTAGAGATATGATATTATTAGTTTGACGCGTAATCAACTGAATCGAACTCCAAAATCGGCTTCGATCATCGGCATCGTAAATGCCTACATTTGGAAAATATTAATTTGGAAATATTGGATATTTGTGGCAATGCTTACTATTTCTGTCAAGCTGGCGAAAATTTACGCAATATATTTAACTTCCTTCCAAAGTAAATAATAATTATATTACATTATATTAAATAAAATTCTTGGTGAAGAAAATCCCTCAATAACATCGAATCATAATGAAACCAATCGACGCCGTGGAAGCGTCGGCGATTCCACGCAATGTTTGTCCCGTTGAGTTTCGAGTTCAGCTGTGGTGCACTGCAATTTGATGAAGTAAAGTTACATTCAGCCACAAGAGCGAAGCGTACAGCCGCTTAGGTTGACAACTAAGGAAGGGCGCAGCCGGTGCCATCTGGCCCAAAGGGAATTCAAGTGGAGCGAAATTGGGGAAAGGAGGAGTTGCCAAAATTCAGAATTAGCTACCCTCTGGAGTAGGGGTGGCGAAAGAGAGAAGATTTCCAAGGGCGTGGAAGGTCTATAACCCTCTGTTGGGGCGAGGGAATGGGAGCTAGGAATATTGTCACCCAAAGCACACTCCCAGCCGTGGGCGGAGAGAGTGCAATGTTGAGTTCTTAACTGTAATCGCTCTGGCCTGTGGATTCCCTTCCGTGTATGCAAAACCGTGGGATGATATTGAGTTATCATAAAGGGGGAAATTGAAGTGATTCTGCGATACAACTGCGAATTTCTATTGGTTTACAGCATGACATGGAATTGATTTCATTACTTTTCTATTCCCCCCAGTGTTTTGGAAGACCACGGTAGGAGAAAGGTGGAAGATGCATGCATTTGCGATTATCTTCTACCTCAGCAGAGAAGTTATTAGCCGCATAAAATGAACCCTTATTTAAGTGAAGACTACATTGCTTAAAAGATTTCTCATCCTGGATAATACCTACCACAGTGATCAACCCGAAGTTTGATTTTTTAGTTGAGGTTAATGCTTTGCTCATGCTAAGCACAAAGGTGTGTGAGTTTCCCACATTGGGGTAATAGGGTCAGTTGTTTCTCTTGTGGATTCTGCCCATTCGCTTATTATTCGACCACTCTATCCTCTATTCCTACGTTTAAAACAGAAAACCTACTATCATACGTTTGAATAAGTTTTATGAATCGCTTGAGAGTACTGATTTTAAGAAATAAATATTCTCAGCGAGCGTTCCGACATTTTCTATGGTCACTTAAAAGGGATAATTTTCATAGATACTTAACAACGTTCCCTGCTAAATCAGCATTTATGTTCATAAAATTAAAGGAAAACATGTAAGGAAATGTATCCCGAAGGGTGCAAAAAATTGCCTCTGTTATATTTTTGAAAAGCAACATGCAGCTAAAATGCGTTGTTGTCAGTTCATAAAGCATTTCCAAAATACTACGCAGTTCTTTTAGTTTAATATTTTGTCGTTCCCCATCAAGGCTAAATTGTATATTTTAACTTGATTTAATGGGACGCGTTAACCCAGGGGTTGAGCGTTGGACTACTGGCCAGTAGTAGGGTGGTAATGAGTAGTGGATTCAATTTCCGGGCATGCCTCTCCGGGTACCTTCAGCTACATCCGAGCTGTGTGAGTTTTTCGGGGGGTACCAGAACTTATTGGGAAACTAAAGTATGCAGGGAAAAAGGATCTGCCCCCCTACCCTGATGTATGAATTCCACATGCCTTTGGGCTTAGTACTGGGTGAACTCCAACATCATTTATCAAACCAGTCTTCGAGTTGATAACTGTGCTTATGGTTTTTTTTAGTATGATGCAATGAATTTACAGACAGAGATCATAATTATCATTTATACCGCATTTACTTTTGTTGGTTTTGTTTTTGGGATAGGTCAATTTGTTTTAATGAACATAGTAACCATGACCCATAAAAGATATACGAACTTATACGAACGTATACTAACTTTGGCGCTTCAGAGATTTATTTGTTGAATAATCCTCATCTATGTGTATCTGCAACGGCTTATCATTTGAAAATTGCTGAACAAATCCATACAATTGTTACACTATCTCTTAAGTACTAAGCGTTGAATTAAGCACTTCTAAAGCAGAATATTTGCATAGCCTGAATATATCAATCAACATTATTTAAGACACCTAAATTAATAGGTTTAGTGCACAAATCCATTAGCTTGAGTAGTCTGAGGGAGGATTAGAAAATTGTAGAAAATTATATTAAAACTAACAATACCTTATATGTTATGTCTCCCGATCGTTACGAAGGTGTATAATTTCCATTGTCTACTGCGTCCAGCCCCGCAGTTATTCAGTCATATTTGACTGGATGAATGTCAACCCGGCACGGCTAAAAAAATGGCAAACATTAACATTAGAACGAGTCTTTTCCTAAGAGAGTGTGGGTTAATAGGAAACAAAGGAAGGCAATACTAGGAGCTTTCACTGTGGTCGGAAAGGAAGGTATCAGAGGTGGCAGATTGGTGAGTGTGTTGTGGTGGATGAGGAGTAAGCGCGTGAGGGAAGGATGAAGGAAGAAGGGGTCGTTTGGAGTCAGGGTCGGAGAGAAAGGGAAATGAAAGCCCGGGTGTGAGACGGTGTGGAAGGAAGGAGGGAGGAAGGGGTGGTTGGGAGTGGCTGTGAGAAAGTGGAAGTGGGGGAGAGAGAGAAGGAGAGGGAGGGAGATGACGGTAGAAGAGAGGGATCGGCTTGTAATAACGACAGCAAATGAAGATAGAGTTAAGGGTGATTGCAGAGAGGCCGGGAGAGGGGGAAGAAGAGGCGGTGGAAAGAGCAATGGAGAGATTAGGACGGAGGAGCGGGTGTGTAGATCGTCGGTGGTTAGGCCACGGCAGGGAAGATGTTATGGAATAGTGCTACTGAATCATTCTCCGCAAGGCGCCGCATTGATCTTTCGTAAGGGATATTAGAGCACAAAGTTTACGTAAAACCAATTTGAAAGGGCGGCGTGTGGCGGGAGTAGTATAGTAGTAACATAATAAAGATTGGTGCCTGAAGGAATGTTAACTCGGCACAGCTAAAAAAAATGGCAAACATTAACATTAAAACGAGTCTTTTCCTAAGAGAGTGTGGGTACCAATCTTTATTATACAATTGCCCACGAAAGGAATACGTTTGTAGTATTTATTTTTATTTATTTATTTTTGAATTAGTCCGAAAACAGTACTTCGACCTTTACATTGGGCTTTAAACATTGATACAACAATTTGACAATAACATTCACCCAAGCTCTAGGTGGAGGAAAACCACCTAAGCGGAAATGAAACCCGTGGCCTCTGGATTGACATACGAGGGCGTTATCCCACCGCCACCGGGGCCGGCAAACTAGCATTAATGTCGAGAAGACTACAGTTATTTTGGTTGCGGTAGTCTAAGGGGTAGAGCTTTGGACTATTGACCGTAGGACCCGGGTTCGATTCCCCGGAAAGCCACTCTGGGCATCTGCAGCTCCACCCTCTACCATCATCTAGTGTATTTATGGTTTTTTATACCACAGTTAGGTTTAATCGATCGCATCCGCCAGGGCACTGAGTCGTGGTGTTTCGTTGTATTCCTGTATTGTGTGAGGCAAAGAGTAGTGTTTAAATCTGTCTTTGCTAGAGCCAGTTTCCGTGTTCCTCTCATGGAATGGTCCGTGGTTATAAAGTGGAGCTCTGATAATATCTTCGGTGTCACCAGTAAAATCAAGTGCCTTGTATTTTTCTTTTGGGCGCACACAGTCTGGCCTATTATCTTCGCAGTTTTCGTAGTACCATCATATTTTATCCATTAATACTCGAGCGTACTCAATTTATTTTTGTAAAAATGTTCAAAATCGAAAGGATAGTGAAAAAGGTGAAATTTTAATTATTTAAGAAATTGGCATATGAAATTATCGTGAGAGGAAAATGTAGATGTTGATGACGGGAAAGGTAGGCACAGGATATGTATGCATTACAGATGTACGTATCACCGTGGTTTCATATCATCATTAACCCATAGTTTTAAAAGTAGTATGCAGTATTGGTAGTATACAATATAGGTAGCTTAATAGTAAACATATAGGTTATATAATGTGTTGAAAGTGTTTGTGATGGGTTTCAAATGGACAAACAAAGTCAGCTGAATAGAGGAAAAGATACGTAGAGGAAGTGTTAAACAAAGGGAAGGAAGAGGAACTTGTTTGAGGAAATTCGAAGAATGCAGGAAAACCAGATGGCGGAGATATTGAGACCAAGCGGGATGTTAAATGATGCTCCAGAAGGGAGAATTTTGAGCGAGCGGGAAAACGGACCAAAGAGCATAGTATTTGCGATTGGGATGGCAAAGACTTAAATAGGGATTAAGAGAACAATTCTACGGGAAAAAATTAACAAAAAGAAGTGAATTGATGACCGCGCGAATCTTTTTAGAGATTCACGGAATTGATGTACTGAAAATGGTTTGAAATTAAAGGTTGACGTATCGTAAAAATTCCAAGACTCAATTCTTTAAACGTACCGTAAGCATTGTTATTAGGCAAAATTAAGTTTCAGGTCTTATTTTGCATTTTACTCATTCATAAATATTATAAGCATATGAAAATATATTAAAAATTGACTGCAAAAGTCATATTATTAGTAATTGAATAAAAATAAATTAAAATGTAGCATTAAAAAACTTAAGCCAATGTATAGATAATTATGGTAGGACCTAGGAAGGAAAGTAGGTATAAATTATAGCAAAAAGCAGTTTCATGCTATAACGAGTTTGTTTTTTCGCTACTCATAAATAAAAAGAATGTAAAATCAACAAAATGGCGTATATTCATAAATATAATTGAAAGCACCGAAGCAAATGAGGTCGGGATGAGGATACTGCGAAATAATTGACGGAGTAGGAGACTAAAGACGGGTTTAGCGTCTGGAATGATGTTGCCTGAATAAGGGCACACAAAGTGTATGGAGGCGAGAGGTAGGGTTGAAGGAAGGCTGATTTTGAGAAGCAGTAGAGGAGTTCTCGAGTGTAAGAACGCGGAACCATTTAATCCACGCTTGCCTCACGGAGTAGATGTGATGGGGGAATGGGAAGACGGGAGTGGAAGAACAGAGGCGTTTGATTGGGCAGTTTAGTATATAGTATATCTAGTACATAACTCTTACCCTTATCAAGGGTTTTCACATGTTATAATCTCAAATTTGCATTAAAATGAGACCATAAATCGGAGAGGGAAAAAAATAGGAAAGTCGAGGATTAATATTAAAGGCAGGGGGTGTGCAGTTTGCGTCGCTTTTGCCCGTGATCTTCTGACGCAGCTAATTCAAAGACTTTAGTTTAGATGGCAAAATTAGTTTGAGAATGATATAGTAGGCAACTCGATAATTAACCCGAAACAAGCTTCTTAGGAAGGAAATAGTTTAATCAAGCTGATCAACTTTTTGATTGGCTATTTTTAATGAATTAATGGATATTTAAGTTAACTTTGAAAATTTATAATTGTGTATTGCATTAAATAAAAGAAAATTGTTTAATATCTAATTTAAATTATCTGGGTAATCGATATTTTCATGAAATAAACTAATGATACTCGTGTGTATGAATAATTGCCATTTGTGCCCTGTAATCTTAAAATGGCATTATTAATACCTTCAAACCTTCCTCTAATCATAGACGAGTGTGTAGAAAATACTTGATCAACAAAAAAAAACAATAAAGGTTGTTATGTTCAAATATATCAATTATCATAGCTCTTGAACTGGTCTGATCTGAAGAGTTATAACTAAATATGAAAATCAAATGATAAACAGGAATACGATCCAAGATTTTTTTGGCCATAGTTTAGCAAGAGATATTTAATAATTGAATATTACAGTTGTTATTTTAATGCACTACAGAGTACGTCCAAGCGTGGCGTACGTCTGTGCACATATTACTTTATTTATATAATGCGTTTTTCAAAGAGAACGGAAGCTTTGTGGATGACTTGAAGGCTGGAATATATATGAACTCAAAAATAAAATAATGAAAGCCAAAAAAGCTTATCGATGTTAGACACAGTCCAGATCCTACATATAATGGGTAGATTACCTATGATTAATGATTCGGGCCCTTCTACCAGTGCCTCGCCTGATGTTTATCTCGTAAAATTAATGAATTAAATTCCTGTGGTCGGCTCAGAAAGCCCCTTTGAAAATATACGGGACACTTTCGCCACTATTTAAGGGTTAGAGGTTCCGCAGGCCAATCTTAAACGAAAATTGAGATTCAGCTAGCATAGATAGATCAACGTGGTCGCGTCTGCAAATGGGACAACTTTCATTTATCCGACTGTTGCAAATTAACTAAAAATATTCTGTTTTTGTTTTAATTTGAATCACCTCCATATTATGATGGTCTTAAATAATCCATTTATATCCCTTCTTCCTGTTTCTTTCTCTGTGGCTCGTGAGAGCATACCATGTAGCTACGTCGCAATAGAAGTACTTTAACTATATCTATCAGAGAGGGCCCGATAAATTACAGTTGTAAACGTAACGACCTGTTTAGAGGCTAGACTTTCTTACGTATTTTGATTGAAAGAGGCGATGAGCTTCGTTAGAGCTCGTTTTCCCTATTCCTAGTGTTTGCTCGAGTGTTAATCAATAAGGTCGACAAACTGAGATGGTGAACTGCTGTTTACTGGACTAGCATTGAACATGAGGAGTGCATGTTTAGTGCCCCTTAACTTCAATAAACTGAGGGGTAAACTGGTAAAGGCTCATCAAATCGGTTATATTTAAGCAGCCTTCATGAATGCAACTCTGTGTTCATTCTTAATTTTGTTCACACCAATTAGTTGCAGGAATTTCAAAAAATAAAGAAAGATGATGATTATACTGCTTTGCGCATTATCAAATATTACTGATAATTGAATCGAATCAAAACCATTTATTTAAACGTCTAGTGTTGGGTTTCACGTAAGGCTGATATCAATAACGGGAATGTACTTGAAAATCAATGTCTAGGTGAGAAATTCTATATATCAACCATTTTTCCCTCGACAGATTAATTGGTTTAGTTACGTTATCTAAGTTAGACCAAAGTACCCCTCAAGTACTGCAGAAAGGAGGGCAAAGGGAACATATCCTTCAATAACATACGTTTAAATTTTATTGGAATAACACGGAATCGTAATTTGACTTTTCATTTATAATGCAGAGAATTATATTTCACATATTTTAAAATTTCATTCATTCATACATGAAAACGTACGTAACTTTTGAATTATTGTAAATTTATCTACAATCATTAAAAATGTTTTAAAAGTAGTAATTTTCCAGATAGTTGCCCGCCATAGTCTCATTTTCGCAGAGGTCTCGTATTGGTTTCCACCATCCAAGAGAGCAGTAGGCCAGATGTAGAGAGCTTTGTTGTGGTTTCACTCGTTCCCCTTTTTATATTTTATTCCTCCCCACTCCGTCGACATATTCAATTGTTTTCTCGAGTTTTTCACATCTCTTGAATCACAAAGAAGGAAAAAATAGGCTTAGCCGAACCAAGGGGATTTATGTGAAAAAGTCACTGAAAATACGCAAATGTAGGACGGGATTGTCATGAGAGCGGATTTTCATTATCAGTGTTATTGATTGTGCACAGGAAAAATTACCGGCCACAAATTTCCGTAAATATTCAAATTTGCAGTTTTACGAAAAAATATGCGTACGCTCAAGGTCATCACGGGAATGTAAAGAAAAAAATTTCAAAGCGCGGATTCTACGGAATGTGAAAGGATGCCAACTTCAAACTCGAAAAAGCTCACATGATTGAATAGAATGGTTTAAGGCGTCACTATGTGGAAGTGATTCATATCGGAAGAGAAAATACTTTGTTCTTCCACGTATATGTGTGGAAGAACAAAGTATTTTCTTTTCCGATCTCATGATTGAAATTAGTGCTACTGCCTGTCGTTAAATTTTGTACTAACACTCTTTGCTCTTCCGTTGAATTAAATTGCAGGAGCAGAAATAAAGGAAGTGTAAGCAGTGGAAATTTGGTGTTGTATAAGACTGATGAATAATTATTAAATGGGCGAAGTATTTTCTTGGGAAGTCTTTTGTGCAGTAGAAATGACAAGCGTATTTTTGGGATTCGAAGACATAAAGGTCTAATATAACGTGTGTGAAGAAACACGAGAGAAGTGATCGGTTGAGGTGCTACCAAGCATCGGTACTTACCGACGGAAATTCAATGATAAGGTAATTACCTAAAAATTTCTCAGATATCGGAAACGGCTTTACTGATACCAAAGTACTTCCCTCCACTGGTTCAGATCGGCGAACCATTTCGCTGTCGGCTTTGCCGTATTCCAGCCATCTCTGAACACGTAATTTGTTATTGATTTCTCGATGCTCCTCGTGGCCTCTGTGCCTTTGGTGTCCCGATGAGTCTTCCCTAATATTCAGGATTCCCAAGAGCTAAACGACCAGAATTCATGCAGCGACTATGCCCTGGGCGAGACTCAAACCGCCACTTTAGGAAGCGAATGCATTACTCAAGAGGAGACCAGGCTAGCCCGACCGGTTCTGTATTATACGAGCGCTCCCACCATGTACCACATAGAACAGATCACATGGATGCAAACACTACTACGGTGATGATTCGTAACACCTGCGATAATTGAGTGGAGTACACCAATACCCAGCTAGTTTATCACCAATCCAACAGTAAATGACGCATGAGTTAAGAGGTACCGAAACTTCGTCATCCACCATTTCGATACGGTTATTTTCTCGTACTAAGTACGGTCGTATATTATTGCTCTGTTAAAATGTTGACCAAATGTTCAGGAACAACCATACTTGTTTCTTAACTTCACTTTTGATATCAAGGTGTAACAGGCGAACTGATCGCAAGCTGTCTTATTTACTCGCTACTGAGGGTTTTCCAAAATCGTTATTGAGATTTCAAACGCTTCAAGTGTTAAGGAACCAGTATTTTATACCCTCATCGCCAAATATTGTCAGGGTAACCCTATTGACGATTGAACGCTGAAAAATGGTGAAGATGGAGAAGAGAGCAGGGCGAAATAAAAATAAGAAGGAATTTGCGGATAATTCGTCAGGGAGGCTGATTCTAAGCTAGAGGAAGGAGAGGGGCAGAGGAAGTGGAAGAAGTATTAATGAGGATTGGAAGAGGGAAGGGAATAAGTGAGTGGGGAATGTTAATTGGACGGAATTAAGGAGGAGGAAGGTACGTGGATGAGCGGAAGTCACGGAGGACGAATCATAAGATCAAGAATGGTAATAGATGAAGCTTCTTTGGAGAATAACATGGCACGCTATGGGTCATACTACTGACAGAGAGGGGTGGGTGTATTGATATTGGTGGAATAGCCAAAGGTATTTTACTTTCGAAGCTCATATCGAAACGACTCTACTTTCGAATATTTTAAAGCGTCACGCTCATACCGTCACCGAAATATATTGTTTAAAAAATATCCGAGATAGGGAAGACGTTTTAAAAAAAATGTGTCCGTTGCATGGAGATGATAGCAAAATATATTATTAAATGGTTTATATGCACAGAAATCACAGGCATATAACCCCTCTCATAGAAAGGACAATATTATTAAAAGCGTCGGAGTATTACGATAAAGAAGCCACTCCATTTTTTTTCGAAACCAACCATCCATTTGGAGAGGGTGGGGAAGATTTGCAAGCATTAAACAATAAAAATCCATTTCTTTGTAGATTTAGATTTTTTATGTAATTATAATTACGTCAATTGAAGGGAATAATAAAACAAAATCTATTCTGAAGACACTTAAGTTTCCGCAAGAGCCTTTTCTTTCCTCAGTTAATATATTTTTGAAGAGGGTTCTCGGTATTTAATGGATAAAGTGCTATCACTTATTTGCCTGACTCACTTCAGCTTTCCTCTGTAATGAGACACGAGGGTATAATAGCATACACCTCATCCAGTTTCTTTGGAAGAATTGAATGTGGACTATAAAAATAATGTCGGGGTTATTTTTGCGAGATTGAGAAACTATGTAAGGCTTCGTAAAAAGTAGGGGGGAAACAACGATGAAAATAAGTGAAAAACTAATTGGATAAAATTGAATATAATTAGTAGGGAAAATGAAGGAAGAGGATGAAGATTGGTGCGGACGCAGAGGAACGAGTTTGGCAATGCGAATGGGGAGAGGGGAAGCGGGCGAGCAACTTAGCAGGAATGTCAAGGTCGGTCTTTTAATCATTTTTGGTTGTCTGAACTATCAGCTTAGAGCAGAATTTTTGCCTCAGCCAATCCAAAGTTGAGTAATTAACTTAGTATGCTCCCTTTTTTTTCATTTAATTTTAGACTTATTTCGGTCCCGGTACCGGCCGTACCTATATTTCACTTTGTTGGATACCATCCTTAAGTGAGGCTCCTCTTATGATAGTTGAGGTAAAATTAATCGGGGTGAATACATTATAAGTAAACTCTGAAAACTAACTTCATGGTTGTCGATGTGCTGCTCCGTGCAAGTTTTTTTTAGACAGGATGCTCTCGAAAAATTTAAGGCTTGAGAATTTGAAACTTCTTATATTCTAGGAGGTTTTTGAGGGTTGCGAATAAGAACTTTGAAATGCTTGTATTTGAGTTTTAGAATTCTTCGATTAATGATCAGTGAGGTTTTATTAAGGACTCCAATAATGAATCATAATTCTTCATTATTGTCATTGTGACAAGCTAATTCTTCTCATAAGACCTATTACAGACAATATGACGATAATTTTGGATTCATATCAGAAAATATGGACTCAAGAAATGAAGACTATGCAAGGGAAAAGTCGGCAAGTTAGTGAAAATAATCACTTTAGAACCAAAAGCGTCGCGGAATTTCTACAATATATGTATATATTTGTGTGTGTGTATATATATATGTATATATAGGGTTGCGGTGGTCTAGTGGGTAGAGCGTTGGACTACTGACCGGAGGGTCCCGGGTTCGATTCCCGGGCAAGGCACTTTGGGCACCTGCAGCTCCACCCAAGCTAGTTGATTTTTCGGGTACCAGGTCTTCCTGGGAAACCATAACCGGCACAGGGAAAGGAACTGGCCCCCCTACCCTGATGTGTGAATATTCACACGCCGTCGGGCTTGGTACATGGGTGAGCTCTACCATCACCTACTAAACCGACCTTCGGGTTGATTACTGTGTTTATGGTTTTTTATGTATATATAGCAGTCTGACCTGAAGAAGGCCTCGGAGTAGGCCGAAAGCTTAAATCATATACCGTGTGAGTGTCCTTTTACTTATCTGTTTTATTCTGTGTTCTGTTGTGCCGTCCAAAAGTTATATATATATATGTATATATATGTATGTATGTATGATTGGAGCCCCTGACTGATGAGGACAGTGATGAATTAAAATTCATAGATAAGTACCAACTGGATCTCTCGTGCCATTTAGGATCGCATCTAAAAAGAGGGTAACTCGAAACTATTGCATATACTGTATATCTCCTTTGCAAACTTATTCTCTACCCACTCCATGACTGGTGTAGAATGTTCTGTAAGGCTTATGCGAAATTTTATAGATGTGGAGAAAAATACCAGTATATGATTATTATAAAACACAGAGTGCATGTAAGACCGATAATTGGATATAAATCTGAACCCATTTTGAGTTATCCACGCTATCGAACTTACAAGTATACTTGTATGCAGATGTCAAGTTTCAAAGATATTTTTCATAGACGACGACGGGAGGTAATGATATCGAGAAAAGAAAGACTGTATTGATATCGGGGTGTGGGGAATGGCGGTGAGGGTAACGAGATGAGTGACTGAAAAAAGAGAAAAATGGTATTCTTGGAAATTCGACGGAATTATTCGCAGTGGAACATTTACGGGATAATAAACATGTAACTGTTTCATTTTGCAAATTAATTGCAGTGAATATTTTGTGTATACTTTGGTTTAACATTCTAAAATTTATTCATTTATATTTAAATGAATCGGTTCCCATTTATATAAATAAATAAATATATATATATATATATATAATTTTTAAATATATAACTTTGACAGCAACATACAATAAGAGAACACATAAAAGGAACACTTACACGTTATTTCTTGATAATTTCGACGGAATTGAGCTCCGTCTTCCTCGGAAGATTAGTTAGGACACTATTTATTTTTATTTAGCACTACTGTGTTACTTCAAAGAAATCATCTAAAAAAATAAATGATCTAGAAATAAATTTTCAGTGGTGCAGAAATATAATAAAAATTTGGTTTTATGCTACACAAAATATATCGCTAAATTTAATAAAAATGCAAAAATGACCTACTTTCACACGAAAATAAAGAGGCGAAGTCTTAAATATTGATTTTTATAAACAACTACAAGAATTGGTTAATAATTACACTTCCATGCGTAAATAATAGAAGTCGTTCCTTACTACTTATGAATCTGATATCGTCTTGCTTAAAATTAAGCAAATAATATTATGAAATAAAGATGGAAATAAAAATGTCATCCGTGGGAAGCTGTTGGGAAATCTGGAATCTCTATTAATCCTATCTTGCCTAATCTTTTTTTGTGTTTTTAAAGCCAAATTCAAGTTTTCACTAATGCAACCAGGGGCTTCGGTTCTAAACAACTTATGCCTAGTCATAACAAGTTGAAATGGTCCTCTCTTATTCATTTGCAACCACCTACGGTTACGATGAAATTGTGTAATATTTTTACCAATGGGACGTTAAATTGGTATCGCATCACTAAAATTTGATACATCACAGTGCTTTGAGAATACAGCGCTTTCTCCTTGACTACTTACTTATGTATATGGCCAATTTTAAGCTCATTGTAGATAGTGGCATGCCTGTCGTCCAGGTTTCAATCCATTCGTAGTGGCACTTAAGCAGGAATGTTTAGTCGAAAGGAAATCGTTAAAACTTAAAAAGTGAACCGCGGTGAGAGTGACCCATTTAAACTTATCCTGGATGGAGGGAAGAGTCGATAATTACGGTTGATGTCGAATATCACTCCCGTCCCTGTTGGTGCCGAAACAATGAGCACCCGGGCAACGGTACGGTCGAATTTGGGCACGGTTTGCTCCCGACACGGATCGTGCGCGCGTGGAGCCGGCTTTGCTCGATCAAAGGGACCCTTTGGTAGGGCAAGGAATAATGAGACAGGAGTGACAGAAAAAGGATAAGGGCGTGGATTAAATGCGGTGCGGGATGAAGAGGACGGCGAGGGAGGTGGGAAGTTGAGAGAGGAGGAAGTCGGTCGTGCGGAGGGTTCGCGCAGGCCACCCACCCACCACCCTTTAACCCCTCTTCAACCCCTCTAAAGGGTTTAAGGGAACAAGTCGAGGGCGACGGCTCCGTGGGGCGGTGCGGGGGAGGGGGGAAGGAAGACGGCTCGTAGAGCGGTTTCGGGTCCTGCCTCTGCGTTGGGTGGGTGCGTGGGAGGTGCCGGGCTGCGCCCACGTCCAAGGTGGAGGGAGAGCCGAGGAGGTGGGTGGGGCGTTGAATGAACGGCGTCGAAAAGGTAACACTCCCGGTTGCCTCTCCCGCCCCGCCCCGCCTGCCTCGCGCACCGCTCCCTCTTCACCCCCGCCCTTCGCGCCTCCACCAATTTCACGAACCTCGCTTTTCGGGGAGGGAAAAATAGGGAACTCATTTTAAAACATTCTGGCGTCGACCGTTTACCCCTCTCCCTTCCCTTCCCTTACTCCCTTTTCATTTGGAAATTAGGTCGTCATTTCGGATAAAACGGTAGGCGTTTGCCGCTTCCGTAAATTAAAGCGTTCAGTGAAAATAAATGCAACCTCGTCATGATTTCATATGATCAGTCAGGACTGAATGAAGCGGGTGGACCACACCTCTTTCCCCATTGTTGAGTCCCATTTGGGATCAACAATATATTCTTTCTAAATTACAATTTTTTATCTTTCTTCCGAGTAAAACGTCTTGTTCCATCAATCTCATTTCGACGAAGACTTTTTCATTATGATAAAAATTATGCTTTTAATTGTAAACGATTTTAATTCCATTGAATTATAGCCGTCCACTCGCATACCCCCAGAGGGGGAGGGGATGGAAAATTGGTTTTGACTGATATTCCGCTGGGAAGTGTCATTTGCATCATGTTAAATTGCGAAGGCCACCTCGAGCTTTTCATGGTGAAGTAGAAAAAAAATTCCTATGCTCAATTAATATAAAACGCAGTTTGTTCTTTTACATAGAATCATCAGTAAAAGTAATACTATATATGAGCGAAATTAGTTCCATATTAAATCCTCTATTGACAAAAAATTAAAAATCCGGTAAAATGACGACCGTGCAACACGGTTTCAATCGCGGGAGACAATATTCAGAACGTGATTGCAAAGTAAATAGAAACCTAGTACATTGTGCTATTTTACGTTTGGAAAAATATCGCAATTTATCATTACTATTAATATTTGATTATTACAGGTTCAATTGAAATAAGGAGTTTTAGTTTCATTTAAGTGCTACGTGGATAATGGCCGTATTTTATTTCTCTTTCCATTCCTGAAAAAAGTTTTTCTTCCTTGAGTGATAATTTAATTCTGTCTCCATAGAAAGGTTCACTTGTACTTTTTAAAACATACGCACGTCCAAGAGCCTGGGGAATATTGTTTTATTTTCAGACATAATTCTAGTCGGCAGTATCTAATCTAAAATTAGTGGGGTAAAGAAGACTAGGTACCTACTCTATTTAATGAATAGAGCCCTCTAAATATCCTTATATTCGAATTAGTAAATTGAATCAAGTTTATCCATTAGTTTATTGATACTTTAATTGTAGAATATATTTGGCTGTATTTGCTGTACTTCATGTAAAGAGCACAATAATCCAACACCAATCTATGTCATCATGTTTCCTGTAACGCAACTGCAGTGTTGTTTACCCCCAGGAGCATTCCTGTATTTTGCACCGCTCTGTTCATTTAGAATCAGTGATGCCGGTTGTTTGGATAATGCTATTAATTAATTATTAGAATGTTTTATAGGATCATTAAATACGATTAACAAGGGATTTTCCTAGAACGAAAGTAGACATTTGAAATAGAAATAAAAAGTATACGAAATATTTAATTTTCATTCATTTATTTTTTGGGCACGTAATTTATCTGTTATGTTGTCTCAGTTACCAAAGGTCAGAGGACTACTTACTTATACGTACTTACTGCAGTCTTCATTTTCTAATTAAATGTGATTCAATACTACTGAACAATAAATGATAATTATATTATTAGGGAGTAATTAGTATAATGGACTAAAAGGAATGTTGGAAACTTAAGTAGATTTATTTTACCAATCTTATTCGCCATTAATGAGGAAAAGAGGGAAATTAGGCATATGAAAGACATGTATTTGTTTTCTTCCAATTTGTCCACTCATTCCGCTTGTACTCCTTCAAAAGCAATGAACTCTATTCAACTATTAAAAGTAAGATCAAGAATATTCTGTGATATTTCATTCCTTCAATTAGAAAGTCATTTTGCTTCAGACCTCAAATATTCCCCATGCAATCTGTACTATAACCTTTACTCCCTGATATCAATTTCTCCATGAATCCTTCATTCTTTGAGAAAATTGTTGCTCCCCTTTCATTAACTTAGGAGAACTACGGAAAGCAGAATTTATCTGATAAGACCTCTCACAAAAAATGCCTTAACTTATTTAGAAGCATTCTCTAATTGGTTTTGGACTTGCATATAAATGAAATAAAAGATTGAATCCCACTTGATATTGCTTTCTATGGCTAATTTCTGATCGCGTCTTTGACATGTTGCAAAAAAAGACTTTTATGATGTTGATAGCAAATAGGAAGTGTATGATGAGATGCCAATCAATAAATTTATATGGCGATCCATGATTGAGTCCTGGACTTGTTGTTATGAATTTACTGTCACGATGATAGCAACCAAAATGTAAGGATCCTGATATTATTGGGATATTTAGCACGACATTCACCACACATTCCTCAAAATAAATTCGCAAATCCATATGGAGCATGGATAACATAGGTTGCAGTTCAAGGGTTACTCGTTTTTTTTACTTTACAGATAAGCACTCGAGGTCTCGGTTCGTGGCTCGATCCCCGAACGTGGAGATTTCTTGGGCGATAACGAGTAAGCAGTCGCGTCGGTCGGGGGGCGCGATGATCGCACGAGATGGGAAAACACGTTGTCGGTGGATTTCCATCCCCGCACATAAGTGCTCGGCGCCGTAACTGTCGGGGCGAACACGCCGCGCTTTAGCACACACAAGCGCGACCTCTCGCAAACTCCTCAAAAATCAACGAACGCCACGTTTATACCCTTGCTTCGTGGAATGTCACCTCGTGAACCTCAAGGAAGCAGAGGAAAATAAAAATGAAGGAAGCGAAACGGAATTCCATCCTCTTCATACCTCCTTCCTCCTCTCTTTCCTCCTCATCGTGTTTTTATATACCTCTCCCTTAGAAATACTCGTCACATGGACTCACCTCATTTATATTGGGAAAAGTCGATATTTTAGGTCCGTTTCACACCTGAGTACTCAAGCCTTCCCCGTCCACCTGTATCCTCGCTGCCTTCCTCTCCGTCCACCTTAGGTCCTCTTCCCACATCCTCACACCTCAAGTTCCTATCCCTCGCGAAAAAGTAAAAAAAAAATGAATTCTGAAAAATATTGTTGGCGCATTTTTAACGACGCATTCAGGATAATTCTCAGCTCCTTCAAACGTTATTTTCACGAAGAAAAATATTCGATATCCCAAGAAAATATATTCATACTTTTCCCGCATTCCCAGTCTCGGTCACTTGACTATTCACATCATTAGAATGCGGTTCAGGTTTTTTTTTCAAATATCAAATCAGATAAAAAAAATATTTGTGTCTTAAAAATGGTAGAGTTGGCTGGGGCCCACGGTTTTGCACAGGAGATGACGCTCACGTTTTCTTGCATAAAAAAGGCGGGACATCGATAAGGGGCGTAATGAACATTCTACCCATTCCATTCTTCCCTTTCTTACGAGACCCAAAAATTCCTGGCCCGAGGAATTTAATTTCCGTTTAAGACAAGAAAGAACGGGTGCACCCCAACTTAGACGTGAGAAAAACATTAATCGCGATGCCTGGCTTTCATCGCTCGGCAACCACGTTAGACGGGCTCAGACGCTTCACCGCATCCTCAATATAGTCCAAAGAATTCGATGTCTCAGTCGATATTGTCGGAATAGTTGAGGCCGCTTCGTTGAAATTTATGAAATTATGAGATAGCAATACTGTTGAACAAAATATTTTACCCTTATCCAAGGTGGGAATTCATTTTTAATGTAATGAACTTTAGAAGAGAGTTGATAATTAAATATTCTGGAAACCAAAAAAGAAGAGACACACTGATGCATGTAATTTTACAAGGCAAACGTACATATGTTGCTTAATTTTTTTAATAGTGTTGTCATTCTGAAAACTCATATTAATAATGCTTTAAACTTACACAAACACAAATGTATTCAACAGGACATCATGATAGTATTAAAGGGTGCGGTTTATCACACATTACTTTTAATAATATATTTAGTATTTAGTATGCGTGTATATGTATATTTTTTAAGTTGAGCTACTGAATAATTAAAGGAAACAGTAAAGGCGTAATAAGAATAATGATAAGAATTGAGATTGAATATCCCTTGTTTAGGTTAAGGATATTTATAATGCATTAAATTATGAATTACTATTACGATTAGCTAAGTTATTGACAATTAATTGACAATTTACTTAAAAATACTTGTAAATAAATGTAATGTACTTTTGATAAATAATTGAATCCTTAAAAATCTTTAGTATAACTTTACTGTACATGTATACATCTCATTCTTACAGAAAATGCTCCTAAGATGGAATTTATTTTTAATTCGGGTTCTTATCGAGGCCTTAGCTTCGATCAATTATGTCCATTGACCCCCTTAACCTACGAGGCCCTTAAAAAAAACTTTTTCTATACGATCATACTATTTTTTGCAGGGATGCGCTTGAAAAATAATTCTGTTCCATGAACGCTTCTTTGACAATGGAATCCGTGTCACGAGGTCACATGTATGGCGGGAAGGATCTTTCGCCGTTTAGATAATTTTTGTCGTCGACGTTGAAATGGGGATCATTACAGCGAAGAAGCCAAGTGGAGGCAGTAATATTTCAGAGATTTCCTCGTTGGGAAAAGCCCCAAATCGGTGAGTTATTCCAATTAATTTGGAAAAATATCCCTTTAGGTTGTGCAATTGGGTCCTCAAAATCATTTAACAGCCATTCATTCTCAAATGCAATGAAAGCCTTTCGGTTACTTAGTAGCAGAAAGGCTAACACAACAAAACCATCAATGCAATTATATTCCCTCGTAAATAATTTGTTTTATTTTTATTTTACGGTAAATAATAAAAAAGCCATGATTTTATCTTTAATATTTAATTATAAACATTTAGAAAATAAAATATCGAATACCCAATCCCTATTTGAGAGGGAAAACCTCTAGGCAGCAATTAACCCTGCGACCTCTGTATTAGTAGAGGAGAACAGCCGAACCACCACAGGCACCGCAGAAGAATGTGGTGGTGATTTCTCAAAACCTTAGGCAACTATTTACGTTGTGTAATTCTAAAAGTGTATCAATTATAATTTTTTGTTTAAAAACCGGATATATTATTTTGGACATTAACGAGGGTCAAGTAAAAATTACGAGCTGAATTATTCCTCGATTTTCATGTAGTTTCTTTTAATTCAAATTCAAATGACCAATTTCAAGGCCATCTTCACCCACAAAAGTCAATTTCCTGGGCTGTCTCCTTTTATGTTTTGCAACGATCTCCTATATTTTTATGCGTTTGTAAATCCGGCAAAAACTCGAAATTGGCAGGAATAGCGTCGTGTGTTGGGTATATTATTACCTTATCCGGGTCTGAGTTCACCTATTTAGTTCATTTTACTTTTCAAAATCTAGCAATAAATATAATCTTCTCTTTTCGTTTTATTTGCTTGCTATGCTCAAGAATTCTAAAAATTCGTTGGTTAGTCTGTTGACGTTTGATGTTGTTTGAGTGAATTTGAGCCTGCATATAAATATGCGAGGCATTATCCTGTGCATTTTTGATTTGTTTGGCTATATTCAACGTTCCATCAACAATACATATGTTATTTTTAATTGCGATTTTATTGCACTTATTCAAATATTTAATATCCAATAACTCAATTTGCGACAGTTGGTATAACACACCCAAAATCTTTTGAATCTATAACCTACGTTAAATTCTTTATAGGTCGGAAAAACAGCTCAGATATGGAAGGACGTATGTTTCGATATCTTTAAATTAAAGGAATAAGGCTACTTGTAAAGTTAACGACCCATTTGTTATGGATGAATTTAGTTAGCCCATACAGTCACTGGCAGTGTCCATCACTTCAGTTTGTCTTTTTTAAGATAATGAGATTAAGGAGAAAAAAAGGAAAAAATCAGCACCGAATCCAGGATACTTTTAGGCAATGTCGCAGTTTCCTCGAGATTCCTGGATATGCCCGACAATGTAGAGAAAAACGCTTTCATGTTCCAGTTTAGCTACCAAATTAATACTCTAGTGGATGTAATGATTTTTGCGGGTTTTTTTCGGAATTCCAAGTTCGATCACCATTGTGGTTCGTCCAAGGAATTTCGACACAAAGATCTAAATTCAAAGAAATCGCGTGAGATCCGTACCTCGTTCTCCTCAACTTGATCTCGTTCAAGGCGAATAATTTATACACTTTGAAATTGTTTCATTTTAAGGGACTAAAGTTTAAGTTTCCATTGATATGATTTAAGTAGCCTCGATTGCTGAGGCTATATCGAATCCAAAACTCATCTAAAAGAAATCCATGAAATGGCGTCACTTCAGTCATCCCTAGGAAATTCGGACTGGCTACCTTCGAGATTGTGATAGGCTTGGGCGTTTTACTCACCGAAATACCGCATCTCCTCGACTTTAGTTTGATGAAATTTCCACATGTAACTCCCACGTGATTAAATTGTGTTTCCTTATAAAAACCAGGGCATGCTCCGGGCGATTTTGGTGGAAACATCATCATGATTTTCTCAAATTTCTCGCAGCACTGGAATTTGCCTCGTTAGCGGGGAAAAAACATCTCTCGCGAGTGAACAATGGGAAACTAGACTTTTGGGAGGATATGCACTCTTCAACTCTGAATAAACCCCCTGAATCCCCTTCACAATTCTCCCGGCTCAAGCGAGTGAAGTAGATAGGAAAATTCCTATGTATTCCCTATCCCTTTCCGTTGGCCTCGAAGAAGAGCCCCGTGGTTTTTTATTCTCCTCGTCTCCTCCGAGTAAGACGTCCTATTCAAACGACTCCATCGTTTCCCTCATCGGATCTCCACCCGCGATCCTCATTACCATGCCCACCATGACGGTCCGACTACGAGGTGTTACGTTGAAGAAGTAGAAAGCGGAGACGGGGCATAAACAACCCCACATTCAACCACCCGATTCCCCCTAGATCCATCTCCCTCAGCCCCCCCTCTCGACCCTTCCTTCCGCCCCTAACCCGTTCTCCCGTTCCCTCGACGAGTTTGCCTACAGACCATCCTCCCCCTGTCTACACCCCCACCTCCATTCCCCGAGGTTCATCAGGGAGACTAGGTTCGCTCCGCTGTCCTCGCATTGAAAACCAATCCTTAACGGAGCACGTGGTCAACGGATGAAGTTGTGTAAGGGGGGGACGAGGTCGGCGAGGGATTCTGGGAAATGAATAGCGTAGGGTTTTGAATCCCTCCTCCTCCTCATCTCTCTCTCCCCACGTCCCTCTACCGAACTCGCAGTTGTACGGAGGAGGTCATCTCACCTTTTGACCCTTCCCTGTCCGACGCCCTCCCATCGCGCTCCTACCCGTCCTCCGCCCCTCTCCCACTCTTTCCTCTTCGTCTCACTTCTTCCCTTCTTCTTCTCCTTCTCCCCTGGCCAACCCCGTCCCCACCCACTCTCTTCCTACATACATATCCCCCTCTATCCCGATGAACGTGGGATGGGTATCCATGGAAGCGTCGTTAAGGTTCAAGGTTTCCATGGTGACCCTTATAGAGAGCGTGCTTGCGCCCGCGCGCGTGTGTGTGTGTGAGGAAGAGGGAGAGGAGAGAGAATGAGAGGGAGAGGGGACAGAGAGAGAGAGAGGAACCTGTCCATTCTAATCCCTTCCCCCTCCCAATCCATCCGACGAGTTCCCCCAGAACTCCCAAAACTAATGCCCCTCTTAGCATTTTCCCGCCATCCACTCTCACCTCATTCCCGTCCCTCTTCCCCTCCGCCCTCAATAACCCCTCCCCTGTCCGCTCCACCGCAATCCTCACCTCCCTGGTTGCCCACCTCTCAGTCCTCCCTCTCCCCCTCGCACTCACCCCCAACTACCCTCTCTCTCCGCCGCGCCGGAGGAAATTTCTCCTCCCCGTGGTCTCATAAAAAAAGAGGCCCGCAGAGCCATCCCACGTACCATTTCCCTCAAACCCTTTCTCCTATTTCCCTCCCTTCACCCTTTCCCTTAAGCATATCCGTCCGTGCTTTACTGGCCGCTCGCTCCTGACGACTTGTCTTCCCTCTCGTGGGACTGACTTTTTGGATTTCGAGCCCCCCACACAGTTCCTCCCTCTCTCCTCACCCCCACCACCCATCCTCTGCTCTTACCATTAACCCCCACCCCCAACTCCTCCCACGCACCCTTCCTCATCCCGCCTCCTTCCTCCCCTCTATCCCGCTCCGCGCCACCTCCACAAACTTCCTCTCTCCGCACCCGCCGCCGCCTCCCATGCGCCCATTTTGCGGTCATCGCCTCGGGGACACTGCCGAACAATGGGGGATGGGTCCACTCAAAGTAATTTTTCCTCATTTCATACTTGGGTGTCGGGTTCTTCCTTCCTCTCTCCTCCTCCTTCGTCGCCTCCTCTCCCGCCCGTCACCGAAGAAATAATTGCCGAAGAAGCACTTGGTTCATTTTTCGCTTTTCGGTTACTTTTTTTTTGTTTTACGTCGTGTAGTTTTAGTTTCTTCTTCACTCCTAAACTCTCTAGGTCTATAGATATGTCCTCGTGGGCCTCAGGAGATAGTGCTTGCCAGAGTGAGAAGGAAGAAACGCCCCATATCGTTTTCCCTCCATGAAATTGGACGGGGAAACATTCTATTTAATTGTTTGTCCGAAGTGTGGTTTATGGAGGTGTGGAGGCGTGTCCCGTCGCGAATTTATTTGGAGTCCACATTTTGTCTTCCGGATGTTAGTGTCAGAGACTCGACTCGTTATTTTCCTTTAATGAGATGAACTTAAAGGAATGATATATCTAACTCATCTTCAGAGGGAATCTCAACTATTGCCATCATTTTTAAAAGTCAGCGGGGGAGAATTTAAACAAAAGAGGAAACATGCTCTTTCACTAAGTCTAGGACCTCGTCTCGCCTGACAAAAGATCTTCCGGTGTATTTTTTCCAAAAAATTAATCTCGGGTATTAATGCCTTAAATGTATATCAAAGTAAAACATTCCAATAAAAATAATTGCCAAAGAATGAATTTATCTCGAATATGGATGCAAATATAGATAGTAGAGTGCTGACTTACTGATCAGAAAGCCGGTGTTCGATTCCGGGAGAGGCCTCTCAGCACCCTCAGCTTACCCCAAACTGTATTTTTTCGGGTACCTCATCTTTCTGGGAAATCTCAGACGACACAGGGAAAGGAACTCCCCCATACCCTGCTGTGTGAATTTTACACGCCGTAGGGTTTTGTATTAGAACAGCTCTATCCCTATCAAACCTAACTTCGGGTTAATAAACTAGACTAGGAGTGGTTGTAATTAGTAAAATATTATTGAAATAGTACGGTGAAAATTTCCTTACTATCGTTTAAAAGATATATCTTCTGAATGTTTTTACTGGGTTAAATGTTTGGGTTAAATGGGCAGTGATTTGGACCTCAAAAATAGTGGGCGAGTCGTTCAAAATACAGTTGAAAACTTTTCCTAATTTAGTCGTAGAAGAAAAATTTAATGCTCTCTATAATTTGACCTTGATTTTTAATATGTAAAAATTAAATTAATTTTATTTGTTGATATTGCGGACTTATAATGAGCAATTTTAGCAACGCTTGGAGGAGATTGTTTAATTCCAATAGACGATAACTCAAACTTTAACATTTGGAGAATTTTTGGGTAAAAGTTCCTATGATTTTCTTGGTCATAACATGCCCCAAGTACGTTAATTTTCTACATCTACATAAAACCCCGCAAACCGCCACAAAGGTGTGTGGCGGGGGTGTTAGGTCACTAACCGTAAAACAGAAGAAAACCACTTGTAAAATGAACAGTCATGCCATTTTACACTCTCAGCGGCTAATGTATTCATGCAAAAACCATTTTCACTTGCACGCATGCAAATAAACATATTATCAGCTAACATATGCATGCACACGCAGCTAGGAATATACTTTGTGTGCACGCAGCATTTACTCTTATCCTGACTTATAAAGCTTATGTCTTTTAAGCTCTTTCTATAATAACCCTGATTTATCACTATTATGATTCCTAATTGTTTTAATAATATCCTTTCAATTTCTCCGTTATAGCGACCTTCATATTATGTTCATATCGTTTCTATTACTATGCATGTATATGTCTCCTAGATAAAATTAAATGTGAAAATATAAAAATTTTCAAATCTTACTTCAGATAAAAATTCAGTTCATAAAACGTTTGCGTTTTTTAAATTTCTGTCATTTTAGTGAAGGTTTTTACAAAGTAACAACCATATGTTAAATATCACAAGACCGAATAGACTTTGTATCATGTGTCTTTGTCTAACCTTAAGAGTTTAAAATTCTAACTGAATCAGCTACAGTTTGTTTCCTGAAGGTGAAATAAGTATTTTTTAATGACAGTTATAAAACACAATTTGGTGAATATCTTTATCATGCCAATCTTACGCGCATGAATTATCTAAAACAATATTATTAATACCGCACTCCTTTATCTTTGATTTAGGGTTATGAGACCCGTATGCTTTTACAATGGGGAACCATTAAAATTATACTAAAAGTTGATATTTTTCCTAAGAATAACAGTGAAAGTAAGTTATACATGGATGAATAAAATCACTAGGACGCCGTAAAATGGAAATCGTCGTTTCCTCTTCTTCAGTGTGATTTCATTTTTAACGAGTATGTCCCAACTAAGTGGCGAAGGAAACACATAGCTAAAGGAGTCTTACGTATCCCGTTCGCATAATTGGCAGGTTACCAGCTTTGTCAAGGCACAGTAGGTACTTACCGAGTAAAAAGCAAGTTACATGTTTGAATTCAGCTCTGTTCATAGCTGTATTGTCGTGATGAAAATTTTTTTAAGGATTGAATATTAATGAGCGTGAAAATTAGCTTCTGAAATGGAAGTGCCTTAGGAAACCTAAAAATCTGTTGAAATAAGATACAGAATGCCAAAATAAATAAAATAAAAAAAGAATAGCCTTGGGTGAAGTTAAAAACTTTTTCTCCATCTGAAACTTGGAAGGGGTTATTTGTAATATCCGTAAATGGGATTCTTTAGGGTTAGGTTTGCTGAAGTCAGTTTGTTCAAATCTCATAAGCGGAAGTGGATTGAGATTTCGGATGAAGCGTTTCGCGGACGATGGTTTTGTATTTGGTCTCTGAAAATGTAGTTCTTGTGCAAGGCTATAAAATCCTATTAGTTGTAATGTTTTAAGTGGTGCAGATTTCTTCCGACAGGCCGATAATTCGTGGAGCATCAAAGTGTATTCGTTATTTCCTTGGTTCCAAAATTTCGAATGCGTTAATGATTTTCATTGAATGTATAGAAATAGCGCTTTTCTAACCTTGGCTTAGAACGTAATATTTTAACACTGAATTCTAGCGTGATAATTAAGGAAGAACACGTTTTCTTATTCATCTACATCTACATAATACCCCGCAAGCCGCCGCAAGGGCGTGTGGCGAGGGGTGTTAGGTCACCACCCAAGAAAAGGAAAAAAGAAAAACCGCCTTCAAAACCAACACATACATGCAAACCCATTCGAATTGATACTTAATTTTAAACTCCAAGTTTGCGCAGTGATCAACGTTTATAATGGCTATACATGCATGCAACTAGCCTCCTTTAACCAATATATTTCTTGTTGTTGGTGAGGGATTTACGTCCATGGTGTTTCATATGTTTCCCTATACCTTTATGTGCAGTTTTTTATTTATCTATTCAATGTTTGGATTTGAAGTGCACGCGGAAGAAATTACGTAATAAATATCGTCCCTCCTTTTAAAATCATTCAATCTCTTCTTGGGACAATACCTGAACATATTTGCTCTGAAGGATTGATTTAATTCGCGATTAAAATTCTATTGCTAGAAAAACAAGAATGTCTAGTGGATGTGAGACCGTGAGCGTTTTTCCCAATAGATTTTGAAATTTCCTATTACCGGAAGAAAACGCTAGATAAGAAGCTGTATCGATGAAGCGAGGCTGAGCACTTTTTTCTTCATTCAATCTCGAATAGATTGTGGAGAGCAGGTGCTCCATCTCTTTGTTGTAGACGTCGATTTATTCTCGTCGCATGATTCTTGTTGGTGCCTACCGTCTTCCAGCGGAAGATACGGCTTTTCCGAATTTCCTCTGTTTGCTGTTTCTCTTGAAGGAAGCATGCCAATTCGTGTAACTTGCGAGTTTTCGAAACTCGCCTATAAAAACATCGCCTCTCACAATATTTCCCTTACACCGTTCACCATTGTTTTCCCGCCTCCCCCCTTTGACGACGTTTGATAAAGTAGGACATGCCTTTATTCTCTACAGAGAGAGCTATCCGAGAGCGCTTTTCGACGCTATTTTCTCATGGCAAAAAAATAACGAGAGATCATTTGTTTTTCGCCGAAGTTGGCGCCAATGATATTTCGGGATATGTGGTACACAAGGTAGGAAATCGTATGGCGGAAATACTTCCGGGAGAGATTTACTCTAAGAAACGAGCGTAAAAATATTTCTTTGTGTTTTTTCCTATCATGACTCGGAAAAGGTATAAAATACCAAATTGAACTTAGAGCCGCTATTAGATCTTATCAGAAGCGATAAAATCTACGTGCCTCTATCAGTTTTTTTGTAGGGTCAATGTGTTAGTACATTTAAATTTCAGAGGAGTTATCACCAAACGTAGGTATTGTGAAATATGTTGCTTCTAATTTCCGAGATTTACTCCTTACATTATCTAATTTGCATACATCAGTGTGGCGTAGCAAAAACACTTTTCGCAGTTTATTTTCTATCAAAAATAAATGCTAATTATATGTAGGTAGGCGGACCATTTCCTTTCCCTGTGCCGGATATGGTTTACTAGGTACCTTAGAGAATCACGTATCTTGGGTGGAGCTGCAGGTGTCCAGAGAGGCTTGCCTGGGAATCGAACTCGGGCCCTCCGGTCAGTCCAACGCTCTACCCCTGGCCCACCGCGACCCACTATATTATTATATATACATATTTTTTATATATAAATGTATTGCCATTTTAAATTCTAGTAATATTTAGGTTCCAACAGATATACTTAAATATGAGGAAAGAATACTTTTAAGGATTATTCACCTGTCGCGTTGTAACTCGAAATATACGTGGCATTTCTTAAAATTTTAACGAACTGCTAGACTTGTATGCATATTTTTGGTACCGCAAAGATCTATTTAATGATTGTCCATTTTGTAACCATCTACTCCAGCTCTTACTTGGAGTATTTTAAGTGTGCGTGACCGTCCCGCTGCACAAGGGAAGTCATGCCAATTATTTTTTCACTCTACATACGTGTATTCCTGTTAAGCCTTGGTTTAATTATTCATAGAAAACTAAATGCTTTTTCTTGTTCAAAATTAGGACTGTTTGCTTTTTCCTTACTTTCAAAGAATTCTAATTGCATTGGCTTGGCTGAGTAATAAGTTTGTTGCGTTTAATTTATCATAATATCCACTATCAATCTCGTGTTAGTGCTCAGTCTAGTCGAGTTTACATAATTTCGATCTATGCAATTGAAGAACCGAAGAATTTTCCAAACTTAGAACTGAAAGAGTACAGATACAAGTTTATAGTTCAACGTCTAGGAACTATTACCAAAGATCAAAGATAATGTTAAGCGCGGCGGATATTATTATCTTACCTCGTTCTCTTGGGCGTGCATGGACCATCAGAGGCGACACTTGCATATTGTGAATCCAAATCATCAAAATAGACGCTTAATTTTGTTCCTATGGCGAACCTTAATAAAATACCTGTCTAAAGGTATCGACCTAAGAGAGAGATGGAAGCCTTGGTGGTTCAAGTGCATAAGAAGGTTTCGAGGCAACCTTAGCTCTGAAGAGACGGAGGCGAGGGGTCGGCTGTAAGGTGGCTCCACGCCAGGAAAAGCGGCAAGTCTCTGCTACTCCCGAGAGACACTCCCTTAACTGCCAGGGGGAGGGGGGGGAAGAAGAGAGGGGGTGATCTCCTCCTGCTCCACACGCCCAGCCTTCTTCTCACATTCCCGCCCCTCTCCCAGTGAATCTATTCCCTCAACCCACCCATTTAACCTCTCTGCTCCACCCCAGTGTATTTACGATCACGATCATTCCTTCAATCCTTTCGGTCAAATCCTTCCTGATTTACGCCTTCTCATTCCAGGAACCTCCCTCCCAATTACATTACTTCTTTCTGTCGGCTTGATTTTTTTTCTTTTAACTTCGCTGTCGAATGTTGCCAAGGAGGACGGAGCGAAAGCCGAATCTGGGGTCAGAACGGAGTGGTTGCAAGCGTACCGTTTTCACACGTCGAGTATCTTGGTTCACTACTCGAAGGTGTGAAGATTTTTTAGAGGTGGTCGTATTGCTGATTGGATCTCTTCTTCTCCATGCATTTCCAATGCCAATCAGTCGACTAAGTTACCGCAAGAACAACTGAGGGAAAACCGACGACAACATTTAGATCTTCTGCACGTGTATTACGAACATCGGTATTTCAGTTACGCACATAGCATGTCCAAATTGACTTGACTTGAGCTTTGAGTAAAAACCGTACGTGTAGCGAATCCTGTGTCCTTCACCAGAGATATACCGATTATCTTTTTTTTTAACCTTTTGATCTTGGTACCCGAGGCGTAATTGTATTTACATGGCTAACCAAAACATAATCCAGGCACACACACCCTCGAGAAGATCGGGAACGGTCAGTAATTTTTAATTTCTTCGAAAACTCGGGCAAAGATTGGGGCAAAGGAGACAACTTTTAAAGAATTCCGGATTAAGTATGGGATCCGGGAATTACCTAATAGAAGGATGTTCTTTTTTGTGGCGTAAGGGCAGCTTGAGCTAAGTTTAAGTCCGCCGCGCGCACGAGGGTTGGCGAAATCCTAAATGATTATAGAACTGTCTGGGATGATACTTGGTAGGTGGGAGAGGAAAGGAAATGACTGAAGCTTTCCGGGATAAAGGTAAAATTGGGCTTTATACATTATTATGTATTTATGACACACCGATTTCCCCACTAAGACGGTATAATAAAGGTCAGGCATACACAGAATAGCGAACGGAAATATTAAATTAACTAGTAAGAGGATCCGGAAACATTATAACTGAACTAGAAATCAAAATTGGCTCTCGGACGATACACATTATCATAGAGAAAAATACAATTTGAAAATGTTGAATAAATAGTATACATATCAGTCACAATTTGGGCTCATGAAATATTCAGTATACTACCGTACATCTTTGCAAATTACTACCGTATATGTTTTTCTTTTGAAGGTCAATCAGAATGAATGTCACTTTTGGCAAATTAGCCACTTCTACGTTAGCTTCCCCGAAATTTCTGGGATTAGGCTAGTAGTTTAAGGAATCTATTTGGGAAAATAGTTCTCGGAAAGCGTGGTGCTTCCTGATTGTCCTTCGTGGGACGAAAATATGACTACCGCCAGTTTAGATTTGAAAATGAAATTGTAATGACGTGAATTCGAAATTTAAAAAAAATGTTTGAAATGAGTCCATGATTTTTACAGCGAAAAAAATTTGATTACATAAATTTTATCATTTCAATTATTTTTATGGGTCAGCAGATTTCGAGGAAAACGTCGAGAACATTTAGAAAAATTCGGCGCGCTCGTCAGGAAAAAGTCGTGAGTTGTATCCGGGAAAGTGATTTTCCACCCAAAATATTTGTGTTAGCATTTGGAAAATTCGTTTAAACTGTACTATTTTGCTTGAATTTGACGCACAAACAACCCCTAAAACTAATTCAAGACGCCCGAAAATTCACCAATGCATCGATGTTTTCCTTCATATCGTCCATACCTGACATCGTCTGGCCTCCTTTCCCTCTGCAATTTCCTCCCTTACACTCCCCCTTTCCCCACTTCAACAACCGAACCGAAAACACCGAAGTTTACCTCAACGCAACCTCAAGTCTCCTCTTCTCCAAGCCCCTTATTATATCTCATACCCACTCATCCGACAACGTCCCTATCCATTCCTCCACCCCACCTCCCCTCCAGCCAGTCCCCCCCGCCGCCGTTCTCAAACCACCACCTAACTCCCCACAACCCAAGCATCCCACCCTCCCGGTGTTGTTCGTGTATCGTCATCACCATTATCTCCCTCCCCATCAAAACTCTTGAAGACGTAGCCCACTCTCCTCGTCCCTATCATCCCCTATGTTTATCTCGTTCGCCCTTTCTGTCCCTTCACATCTTATCACTGTCCCCCACCTCCCATTCGTACGTGCATGGGTATGTACATTTTCTCCCTCACAGAGTGGCCGCATTCTGGATGAATTCTTTTCACGATTTAGGTAATTTGATTTCTTAACGGCAGCTTCAGCGGCTGAAAATGCTCACTCACATTCATAATTGTTTTCATTCGTACGATGGGCCAAGAATGAAGTTTACTAATTGAACATTAATATTCAAGATATTTCTACGCACTATATAGTATGTATTCGACAACGTCCTTATCCATTCTTCTGGTTGTAATATTAGGAGGACGTGATTGCGGGCCATATTTGATGAAAATGCGCGGTTTATTTTATAAGTTAAATATGGAATGAGGTAAATTAATTTGGAACTTTGAAGTTTTGACGTTCGTTTGAAATATCACTGGAAGAACGTGGCTAACCATGGATAGAGAGAGAAAGAGATGCCTACAGCTGTATCATTTTGTTTAATTTAATTCAGAAGGATGAGACTTGTTTTTTAAGGTTCTCTTTGAAATCAGGACCTTATCATTCTCTTAAATAAAATGTCCGTTTCATATTTGCGGAGAAATATTGAGCCCAGAGTATAACTATTGAAAAATTCCTAATGCGAATTTTAAATTACAAGTGTTGATTGTAAAATAGGAAAAACTAAAAGATCTATTTCATCATTAGTGCCTAATTATTTCTATATTAGTAATGGATAAATCATTAATGAATATAATAAATATTGATTTCGGAATGATATAATAATTTTGAATACTTTTCCGTATAAACTTAGGAGAAAAATTATATCTTTGCTTTCTACAGAATAGACTTTATTCGTCGACTAGTTTCGTTTACACTGTAACATCATCAGGACAGTCCTGATGATGTTACAGTGTAAACGAATAAGTCTATTCTGTAGAAAGCAAAGATATAATTTTTCTCCTAAGTTAATAATGGAATTCTACAAAGTTAAGGCCTCAACCATTCAGTGCACTTTTCCGTATATTTAATCACCTATCAATATGTATCCTTATTTCATGAAAATCGTTAATTTTGACAACTAATTGCACCTGTTTTCGCGTGAAACTCCATTAAATTAACTTTCAAGGATTTTCATCGTATTTTATCATTTACCCACATTTTTGTTCACTGAACGATAAAATTTCAAAACCATTGATTACTGTATTTTTGTACTAATCGACAAAGCATCTTTTTTTTACGAAATACGTAATAAGTTTTCCTCTCTAATGGGACCATTTTCAGGGAAATTTATCATCATATTGCGCCTACGATAACAGTATTTACACGGAAACAAACTCTCATTTATTTTAAAGGCTTGTTTTTCTTCTAATTTTAGTGAAATGCCGAGATAGTCTGAAAAAGTAGGTCTGAGTCACATGATCCAAAAACAAATACGTATTATAGCCCCTTCTGCGAATTTCCGTCTTTTATGGTGACTCGCGCTGAACTATGACAATAAAACTTGGGATATTTTTTTTAACTGTAGCTAATTTCATTGATTTTTTCCCTCGGCGTTTTACTGTGCTACCTTGCGGTCGAAGCCATTAAAATCAATCACTTCCCCCGAAAACGGCCAAGTTATCACGGCCATGGAAATACATGCGTTTATTGAAATCAAATTGCTTGTTCTTTCTCTTTTATGTAATTCGTTAAAATTGCACTCAAATTAGTATCACTATAAATTGCATCGCGATGTACGTGTATTTCAAAATCGATTGATGGAAAACAGACTTTCTCTCTATCATTCCCATCATTGCTAAAAGTTGAGATTTTATTAAATATTCCCAATTTAAAAAAAATAAGTACCAACATTAAGGTGAACATTTTTTCAAGGTTTTACTAAGGTAAGAATATGGTTGAATAGATTTTAATTTAAAATTCACATGATTAGATGACGGAATCACTGCTTTATGTTTTATTTGCTGCTCAGTCTTGGGAAGTGTTGTGATATTAGGTGATAACAAATACGATTAACTTTATTTCTTCAGGTAGACAATTTTTCACATTCAAAGGAAATGTTAACATTTTAAATTTAAGATTGATCAAGAAATAGGTTGTTGATCCATTGACTGTAATGGCCATTGCAGTTTGCCATTGAGTAAAGACGTTAATGCTGTAAAATCATTCTCTGCGTCTCTGCCTGTTTTACAACTAATATGCATGTAATATAATACAACAAGAATTTGTATAGTATTTTAAAGTATTAAGTATTTACGCAAACATCGAAGTAATTGTCTTGCTGAGTGTCTTATTATTTAAAAGTCAGTCGGCAAAAGAAGAACCTGCTCCCCACTGCGGTGTAGTCGCGAAGGCTAACAAAGGGGTGCACGTTCATTCTTGAAAGAGTGTCTTGATGGAAAAAATACGTCTTCTTTCGTGGCACGTAAAGAACTCTTATCGCCTGAATCTTGGGATATTTATCATGTTTGAGGAAAAGATTACATCAATAGAACGGAAACGAGTAGTGTAGGACGGAAATAATTTGACGGCATCCATCTTGTTTCGACTCGAAGACCGGGGGAGAAGTTGAGATATCCAATGATTAAATCGACTCCTCCCGTCCTACTTCGGCACTAAATGCATTCGCTGAAGGGGTGACATGAGGTAATATAAATTCGCCGTCTCTCCATCCCTCTCTCCCCCTCTTCTCTTCTTGCCGCTGCCTGGCGGCGCAAAATCGCTGCCATTTGGACATTTCCATCGGACCGCCGACGTACGAAGAAGAAAGGGGTTCGACGTCGGATGAAGGAGCGGGAAAGGGACGTAGGAGAGCGCAGACAAAAAAAGAAAATTCCGGAAGCGTAGGAGTCAGCCAAACGGCCCACGAGGTCAAAAGAGTCATTCCCGATGATAATCCATGGTGACGCCAATGCAAATTCGCGGGCGGATGGAAGCATTGTTATGCGGGAAGGGCGAGGCCGGTGTCGAGCAAAAGAAATAGGCATATGATGCGGGATATATATACCAAGGGGCGTGTCACTCTCCTCCACCCGTCTTTCGTCCGCCCGCCCAACACCGTTCGCTCGGTCCTGAGCCCCCACCACTCCCCATTCTCTCTCACCGACACTTTCCTATCATCTCACATCCCTCCCCTACCGGGACCAGTCACACTTCCATAAGTTTCTGTCCTCTTTGAATTGCGCCCTTCATACGATTCATCTCGAGGGAGATGCGAGAGAGGGGGAGGGAGATAGATAGATGGAAGTGATGATCAAAAAAAAAGTACGCACGCCCTACGAACTCGACGAAATTCATCGTCATCCCTCCTCGACAGCCGCGCCGACTGCGCCCCGCAATTTCTTATTTCGCGCGAGCGTCACTCTAGATCGACGCTCTTAGGCTGTCTGTCTGCAACGCCCCTCCTCCTTGGGAGGAAGAGATGGGAGTAAAAAGGGAAAATTAGATGTAGATAAGAATTCTGAGGCCCAGTTTGGCGAGATGGTCCCATTACGTTTGGGTGACGAGGCAACCAAAAATAAATAAATAAGTGAAATACAGGGGAAGGATCCGAAATAGGACGAATAGGCGGGCGTGCTAAAGGTCCTTCTCGCATGTGGCAATGAATTCTTTTTTAGAATTAAATGAAACCATGCCGGTTTATTACGCGAAAAGCACGGAGAGAATTTTTTGATTAGAGAACAGCGCAACCGGTGCAAAGGATTGCAGCATTATTTCTATTCACTAGGTTTACAAATTTCATTTAGTTCCTTTAATCGTCGAATGAAAGATCTTTTTTAACGCGTTAACTTGCTCTTAGGCCCTTATAACACCGGAAATGTCAGGCGTCTCGGTTCTACTCGAGTGCTCGTTTGTCGCCGATGCACCCACCAATGAGGGGAGATGAGTTATAAGATAATTTTCTGCTAAATGATGAGTTTTTGTCATCTCTTTGTCACCTCTTATGCTCTTACGTTTTACGACTTTGCGCGGGTTCCATTCATTCAACGAGTGAAGGTTTCGCATGTGTCTGTGTTACCGCGGTAAGGCAAATTACATTTACTTCGGTTGTGGGAATATTTTTTAAGTTGTCATTTTGGGTTCAATGGCAGAAACACAAATGACTGCTTGAATGGGTTATTCGTGAAAACGTTATCATGCTTCTGTATCTCGTCCAGGTCAAATGATTTTTTTCAGGATGAATCCCATTTTTATTCGAAGTTAAGTTCGCTCTGCCCGCACCGCCATTCTACGTACGAGTTGAATCCACCAACGGGTTTAATATGTCACTGATATGCTTGGAATATTTTACGGTAGCACATCAGCCAACTAAACATAATTGAACAGTATTTCTTTTGGAAGAATTAAAACTACTTGATTTTTTTTCCTTCATGGGGGGAAATGCTCTACAATGGAAAATACTTAAAGATTTACTAAATTTCCAAACTCATTCAATATGGATATCATACAATTCCACGAAGTGAAGCCTGAAAGTGTTTAGTACATTATTTAATTTTGTTTATTAACATTTTGCGCCCGGCTCCGGAAGTTGTTCTTGGAGGATAATTTACATTGACTTCTCCTCGGCTCGTTTAGAATAAAAAATATTTCTTACTGCATCTGTCTATGTGTAAATACCGTGATATTCATAATTAAATTAAGTCACCGACTTTGCTTTACATGCATGAAAGATGTTGGTGTTACATGCACGTAATTACCTTAATTATTTATGTAACTTGGAAAAGCAATATTTCACTCCAGTAGCTAATCAATATGGAAAGAGGAAGCGGCTATGGACCTGCCTCGTGTATCAGTTATGTGCGTGTTAGTGCACTTAGAATGAAAAATGAAGAAACACTTTATTCTCTCCACTTATTTACTATTATAGCGAAGAGCATTTAAACACATAGTCGTCAACATCAGTTAAACTTTTTGAAGTTTACCTGATGATGGCACCTTAAGCGTTCTACATCTACACAAATACCCTGCGAGCCACCGAAAAAGGTGTAGGGCAGGGGGTGTAGCACCATGAGGGAAGGGTAAGGGATGAGGGGGTTGGGGTTATCAAATAGGTGAGGAAAAGTGGGGGGGAACCTGTAAGAAAATGTTTCTATAAAATATATTTAAATATTTATATGTATATTTTTATAAATAAATATTTTTTTATAAATAAATAAATATATATATTTTTATACATATACATACAAATATATGTACATGTACATACTATATGTATACATTATGAAACTCGCGTCGTAATTTATAATAAAATATGTGGAGAGTAAAAACTGTGTTCTTCATTTTAGGCGATGCTGTTCCACCACGTTGTTACGCTAAACACAGTTTAATTGACTCAGAATGCACCATAATTTTATGCAAACTCTTGTCTTGCTGTTCGTCTATTGGTAGATAATGCATGGGTGTTTGTAACTTGCATAAAATGTAAATAGTGCTTCTTGCGAATGACAGGCGTAAATGCACGACAAAGAAGAATAAATTTAAAAGTTGGCGCGTCGTTGAAGTGAATCGGGAAACGACATGGAATACCACCTCTAGAACGTGCGCTGAGTTCTGTAAAGGAGATGATTCTATTCCGCGAGTTCTTCTTTCTCTTAAATCACACTCGCAAGAAGGCAGTGTACTTTTGTAACATGGTAAAAATTTTACCCGACAATCTGGAAGGATGTCATGTTTTCTTTTTTATTGGATGCACACACATCAGCAGCACCAAGAAACGCCGCCGTGAACCATACTCTGTTATTTAGCGATGACAGGTGGGAGGAAATCTCGATTGTTTCTTCGCAAATCGCTCTCGGTCATTGCCGCACGCCACACGTCTGGCTTAAAATGACTCCACTCTTCAAGGAACGGGGAAATAGAACCGACCTTGACGTAGCCGCCAATCTTTCGTCTCGTTTCTTCTTCGAGTCCTCTCCTCTTGCAAGGGATCCTCTTGTGCATCGATCGGACGAGGATCGGTTCTGGTTGTTTCTGGGGTACTCGAGCGACGAAGTTGTGTGTGAGGTTTGGGTAGGGCTTCATTTGGGCTGAAATCCGGAGATGATGGACGGTTGGGTTCGCCTGATAATAGTGATCGGAGGTGAGAAGGAACCCTTGGGGCGGCTCGAGGGTGGTTGTGTGATTGTGGCGGAAGGTGGAGAGGGAGGAACGGGAGAGTTGCGGGGACTATTCAGCCATTGATAGATGAAGATAATCTGCCTTCTAAACGTATTGTCCCTCTGCTCTTTACATGCGCACTTCGAATATGAGAGACGATGAATCCAGGAATCCAGGATTTCGGGAAAATTCTGTTGTTTAAATTGTGTCTTTCTTTATGGAACTGAGTATATATTTTGGTGTTCGATCACTTGAAATTATTTTTCATCACACGATCGGACAGATTTTTGCTGGCATGGGATTGATGTTTACGACTACTGAATAGTTTTTTTTACCATCACTTAGCTTATGTGTTGTTTTTTATCATGAAAATCAATAAATGCACTTTTTCATAGAAAAACGTTGTTCAAGGGCTCTTCAATAAAGAGTGAACCCAAAAATTTTATTCAACATAATTTAATACAGGGAAATTTTATTTAATGATAAACTTTCAGCTTAATTAGTAATGTATATTTGATAACATATCCATCGATTTGACTCAGTATTTTTTCTCCTTTGCGATTTGAAAAACGCCCAGAAAAAACCCTATGGCAACGGTAGTATAACGAGATAACAAACAATACGCTGCATTAAAATTTGACTTTCACCTGAAAAAATCTTCAGTCGAAACCTAGGTATTGTTACTAGAGGTTTATGGAGAGTCTGCTCTTCACAATAGCAAAGAAAAATCAGAATTCAAATATTTGAAGTGAGAGGGAGGCAATCAAAGGAGGGCATTAATGAAAAGATGAACCCAGATTTATTGATAGTCACTACATTGACGAATCAAGACATTAACATTGCTGCCATTGGGAGATAAGATCGTCATTAAGCACGATGGAATATTAAAAATTTCATAAGATACTACCCATGGCTGGTAACAGAAAACTTGCCGTGGAGGGTGTCCGTACACGGTGGGTTCTGTGACATCTCATACTCAAACAACGGGAACGCTCACTGCAGATGCAACTAGACTACACCATTTTGATCCATAGAGTGAAAGATGCAGATCCAGTGAACTCTGTTTGGGTGTCACCAACGCCAGAAAAGTCGGGGAAGTAGAGGAATAGCTATTTTTCAATCATTTGTCAACGTTGAGGGAACTATTCACTGAAAATTCTCCACGTCCGTATAATCTCAATTGGCCATATTCCGCTCGGTAAGTTGAGAGATCCGGTGTTCAAGTCCCGGTCGAGGAAAATATTTTTACATTAGTGATCTGCTGAAATCCGCCTTCCCCACGTCTCTTGTGTTCGTCATTTATGTGTGTTCCTCGCTATATATATATATATATATATATATATATATATGCGTCGCCGGAGAGCGTCTTTTCCAAGTTTATATATATATATATATATATATATATATATATATATATATATATATATATATATATATATATATATATATATATATATATATATATATAAACTTGGAAAAGACGCTCTCCGGCGACGCACAAACACACAAACACTAACACAAAAAACACTACACACATAGAAACATAAAAGAATGTAAGTGTCCTTCTTTTATGTTTCTATGTGTGTAGTGTTTTTTGTGTTAGTGTTTGTGTATATATATATATATATATATATATATATATATAGATGATGCGGAAGTACTCAAGAGAGCAATATAAATTTTATGTATATATACGAGGGTCATCCGGAAAGTAGTACCCGTTCGTGAAATAAAGACACAAAAGTAAATATTAACAAACATAAAAAATTTTATTTGAAAGAGGATACTTTAAACTACTTCTCAACATAATCTCCAAGCAAATTAAGGCATTTGTCATAACGTGTGACAAGTTTCTGTATTCCTGCTGCATAGTCCTTCGCCGCCAGCTCATTGAGATACAGGGTCACTCCTTCTTTAAGTTCTTCATCGCTGTCAAATCTTTTTCCTGCCAAAAAGTCTTTAAGCTTTGTAAAGAGATGAAAATCTGAAGGGGCCAAGTCCGGGCTATACGGTGGATGGTCGAAAGTTTCCCATTTGAGTTGCTGCAAAAGTTTTTGTGTTATCCCAGCTGCATGAGGCCTGGCATTGTCATGAACGAGAATGACACCAGTAGACAATAGACCTCGCCGCCGATTTTGTATTGCCCGCCGTAATTTCTTTAATGTTTCACAATACGCATTGGCATTAATAGTGTCTCCACGGGCCATAAAATCAATAAGCAATACACCTCGTCGATCCCAGAAAATGGTTGCCATGAGTTTCCTGGTGGACAGAACTGTCTTGAATTTTTTTGGTTTGTTTGGTGAATGAGCATGATGCCACTCCATTGACTGTCGTTTACTCTCAGGTGATGCATAACAAACCCATGTTTCGTCACCAGTAATTATGCGAGTCAAGAAAGAGTCTCCTTCATCAGAATAACGTCCCAAAAACGTCAGTGCTGCAGCCATACGCTTGGTTTTGTGCTCATCTGTAAGCATGCGAGGGACCCATCTTGCACAAATTTTTGCATAATGCAGATGGTGTTTAACAATTTCATGAACAATTGTTCGAGAAACATTGGGAAAATGCTCACAGATGTCATCAATTGTGACGCGCCGATCGTTCCTCACGAATTCGTCAACTGAACTCACCAGTTGGTCTGTAATGACAGACGGTCTCCCCGAACGCTCATCGTCGTGTGTGTTCCCCCTCCCCATGTTGAAGTTGCGACACCACCGCCGAACAGACGACTCGTCCATTACATTGTCTCCATACACCTCCTTTAATTGGCGATGAATATCACATGGGCGAACGTTTCTTGCATTGAGGAATTTAATCACTGCCCTCACTTCACAACTGGCGGCGTTCTCAATTTTTTTAAACATTGTAAACAATCACAGAAACAACACAGGCAATGCTAGCGTCACGCAACCTGGCTCAGAGAAGGCAGACAAGCCACTGAAGCTATCTGACCTCGTCCAGCGGCTACTCGCGTCGTCAGCACTTCATGCGGCACGAACGGGTACTACTTTCCGGATGACCCTCGTATATATATATCTCAGTAATCAACTGTAAGGTCGATTTGGTAGGTGATGGCATAATTCACCCAGTACTAAGCGTCGACTGCGTGTGAAATTCACACATCAGTAGGTAGGGGGGCCTTTTTCTTTCCCGCTATGGTTTCCCAGGAATACCTGGTATCCGAAAAATCACGAAGCTTGGGTGGAGCTGGAGGTACCCAGAGAGGCTTGCCCGGGGCTTGAACCCAGGCCCTTCGGTCAGTAGTCCAACGCACTACTCCTGGACCACCGCCACCGAATAGTATTTGAATATATATACACACACATGTACTATATATATTTGTATATATAAATGTATATAATAAGAGAAAATAGGATGTTGAAGATGCTAATGGAGGTGAGAATGATGGGAAAGCGAGGTAGAAAGAGGAAAAATAAGGGGTTTTGGTGTGATTCAATAAGTAGTTTGTCTAAATATCATCATGAACTGATGCGTCTCCGTGCAACCTTCTAATATCTATTTAAGGAGTTTCAATTTTTATTTTGTAGATGTATCCTGAACTAGCCTGGTACATCATGACAATAACTTCAAAAATAGCGGATGTTTAACTCATCCAATTATTCTGTGTGATAGAATATGATTATATTCATTACAATATGAGCGTTCTTTATTGATGACAACAGTTACAAATGAACTCTTCTCTTAGAGGCTTGCATGAAGAGACGCGAGATTATGTGATGCCATGGTTAAAATCCATGGCGTTCACTGGAGAAGATTATTCCCTGCCTATAAAAATTCACTCTCTGATGCACCTAAGGGTTCGAATTATGCTTTACGGTTTCCTGTGGTGATGTGGCCGAGGAACTTAAATTATGCCCCCGTCTATGAGGGAAAATAGGAAACGCTCTCTCTTCCGATGCACCACAAAAAATCTTATCTAACACATTAAAGATGAAAGTTTCACACCCTCACCCTTCGTCCCGACCGCAAATCCTCGTGTCTTAACCAGAATCTAGTTCCATAACGACGGAGAATAACAGAATAACATTTTTCGGTATCTCCCGTCAGATCTACGCCCTTACCTTTCCTCGCCCTATTTCGTTAGGAGAAAGGGAAGAGGTGACGGGAGGAAGGGGTTTCGGGAAGGGAAGAAAACTCCCTGCAGGGGTGATCGTCGGAGGCTTCTTTTTTTATCCCATTTTCCATCACACACGCACTCGTCCCACGTAGACTTTTCCTTAATTCTCTGCATCCATCCCCACGCCCCCTTCGTTTCCCGAGCGACAAGCACCCATTTCCACCTCCCGGAGCAACCTTTAACCACCGCCGACTCGAACGCCCCACTTCCTCTCCCCTTCCCCCAACTATCTTTTCCTCATCCTAGTTACCGATTCCTCTTTCCCTTGCAGCTAAAAACCAACTCCCCCCTCTTCGGCCAACACCCCAGAAAAGAGTCTTACTCGGTCGACCTCCCACCCTCCAAACCCCTCCTGACTCTCATCCCTCTTCTTGCCCTCTCATCCAGTCCCGCCCCTCTCTTCTCATAACGTTCATTTCCCTAGCACCACCCCATCAATCATTTCCGCAATGGGTTTTTAGGCTTTATGGCGTGCACTTGCCCCAAGAAGAGTCGCTCCGTGGTGGACCCCCTAGCCTCCCTCTCTCGGCTTATCACCCCGGCAGTTCCTCATAAGGAGCATCCCTCGTTTATCCGCGGCCAAGGAGAACTAAACGAGTTTTCTCACAGTTCTTTACGTTTCCATTCGAACTCCATCCGAGTCGTCTCAAACAACCCCTCCCCGACCTTCCATCCCCCCTCCACAAACCCCTGGCGTCTTCTCGCTAAGTGTCTTCTCCCTTCCCTCCTCATCCGCCCACCGAGATCCTCCTCTTCCCCATGGTAATTCCGTTTAATTAAGTCTGCGTTCCGAAGACCTCGATATGATGTGAGAATTATTAAGGAAGGGGGTGCGTATTCCACTTTTTCATTTGGTGAAGAATTCAGTCTTTATCTCGAGGGTTTATTTTCTTTCTAGCGTGGGGAGCACTTGCGGTTCATAAAATTGATAAATAGATACACTTAATTGCATTCTCGACGTTAATTCGCCCTATGACTTAATGTTTCCTAACTTGTTCTAAATTGCGCAGCCATTGGTGACGAAGTTCATACTTAGCGCTCGGTAAAAGGGGGAGACTTCATTTCCGTCGCCATGAGGACTTAATAGGATGTGAACAGGCGTAATATTACTCTTCATTAATGGTGGGAAGTTTTCCATTACAATTTTAGCTTTAAATCATATAAAATGCAAGTGTTAGGGGACAACGTGCGGGCTGAGAGACTGCTTCTGGGGTAAAAAACCGATTTCCACCGGAAAGAGGTTTCAGTAAAGCAGCCCCAGTCAGTCTCCAAACGGGAACATGTCGTTTCAATTACAATTGGCTTAAGGTATATGATAATCCCTTATTATTCAGTATATTTAAATTGGTACATATGTGCCATGTTGTCTCAAGTCTTGCTTCCATGGATTTTAATTAAAAGACGTTACTATATATACGAATTGTCTGATTTAGACGCATGTATTTGATGAAATTAATTTTACGCTGCTCCCTGTTTTCATTTTTGCACGGATCTTAAAAAGTTAAAATAAACTCTTAAAAGTTTGGAAGGCCAGGTGACTCAGAAAGGTATCAGTTAGATTATATTATAGTTAGGCACAGGTTTAGGAACAGTGTGATAAATTCGCACAGTTTCCCAGGAGCGGATGCGGACTCTGACCACAATTTAGTCGTTATGAAATGTAACGTCCGCTTCAAGAAGATAAGGCAAGGGCGGCGGGTTAGGAAATGGAAATTAGAAGCATTAAATGAATTATAGAGGAGGGAGTATCAGCAGGCTGTAGAGAAAATGATGGATGACGGTAAAGAACTGAGTACTATCGAAAAAAATGGGAAGGTATCAAGCAAGGGATATCGGAAGCCGCAAAAGACACTATAGGAACCGTTAACGGGAAAAGGATAAGGAAACCATGGGTAACGGATGAGATGATTGCAAAGATGGATGAGAGAAGAAGATGGAAAAATGTAAACACAGAGTTAGGCAAAATGAAGTACAAAGAGTTAAACAATAAATTGAGAAGGGCCACAAATAAAGCATATGAAGAATTGTGGAAAACGCAATTCGAGGATATGGAAAGTTTACAGAAGAAGGGTGAAATTGGTGCTCTATACAGCAAGGTTAAATTACTATCGGGAAGTAAGAAGGCAAGATCTGTGCTAACAGTTAAAGATAAGTGGGGTAAGATAATAGTTGAACCAGAAAAAATCCAAGAGAGATGGAAGGAATATATAGAAACACTTAACGGTAGTGAACTTAGGCCGACAAGGTTAGACATAGAAAAGGAACATGACGTAGAAGAAGATAGCTTAGGTCCAGGCATACTCGACGATGAAATAGAAAGGGCATTAAAGGAGATGAAAGCAAATAAGGCCGTGGGGGTGGACAACATCCCTGTAGAATTCTTGAAATGTTTAGGAAAATGTGGGAAGAAGACTATATGGACTGATTCGTAGTATCTATGAGGAAAGAATCTGGCCGGAAGATTTTGTGAGATCGGTGTTAGTTCCTATTCCAAAAAAGGCAAAGGTTACATCATGTGAGGATTACAGAACAATAAATTTGATATCCCACGCAGCTAAAGTTATTCTCAGGATCATCAACAAAAGGATAGAGAGTAAGGCAAATGATTACTTAGGGGATGATCAGTTTGGGTTTAGGAAAGGAAAAGGTACGAGTGATGCCAATGCAGTAATGAGATCACTAATCGAGAGGAATATAGAATACAATCAGGACGTCTTTGCCTGTTTTGTAGATTTCGAAAAAGCGTTTGATAGAGTGAATTGGGAAAAATACAGCGTATATTGCAGAGAACAGGAATGGATTGGAGGGATAGGAGACTGATCCGCAACCTGTACATGTCTCAGGCTGCTCAGGTGCGAGTTGGGAACGGAGAGTCCGGATGGGCAGTGTTAGGAAGAGGTGTAAGGCAGGGTTGTCCATTGTCACCGATGCTGTTCAACGTATATGTGGAGGAAATGATTAAAGAGGCATATGAAGAACTGGAGGTTGGAATGAAAGTCGGAGGGCAATTCGTAAAATTGGTTAGGTTTGCTGATGACCAAGCATTAGTTGCTCAGTCAGCCAAGAGTTTGCAAGCATTGCTGAGTGAATTGGAGTTTCAGTGCGATAAATATGGGATGAGAATCCATATTAATAAAACAAAGGTTATGCAATTTTCCAGAAAGAAAAATGCAAAGCTAAACATTAAATTAGGGGGGAAAAAGTAGAGCTGGTGGAGCGGTTTCCATATCTTGGAAATGTTTTGGACCAATATGGTCAAAGTGGCAGGGATGTAAGGAGAAGAATTGCGCTAGGCAAGGAGGTTTTCTCATGGAGGAGGGAGATGATGACGGGGACGTTGAGTAGGGATGTTAAGACAAGACTCGTAAAAACTCTGATATGGAGCGTAGTTATGTACGGCGCGAAACGTGGTCACTGAGGCAGGAGGATAGACGTAGATTGGAGGCTTTTGAAATGTGGGTGTGGAGAAGAATGGAGAAGGTGAAATGGACCGAAAGGAAAACAAATGAGGAAGTACCAGAAATGGTGGGTGAGGAGAGGGGTTTGTTGAGAGAAGTCCTATGGAGGCAGGAAAAATGGATGATAGGCGTATTGAGCGGTAGTGGAATGTTGAAGAGGGTAATAGAGGGGAGATTGTTGGGCAAGCGAGGAAAGGGCAGGAACAGGATAGGGATGTTGGACGGGATGAAGGGAGGAAAGAAGTACACCGAGATGAAGAGGGACCTGATATAGATTAGTTTGCTAGGTGGGGAGTCACAAAATGTTTATTTGATAGTTGGGTCCATCCAAAAACCTACCTTAACCGGTAGATTACCTAGTAATAATAATTTTGGAAGTTGAGCGTGTAGAATATTCCTTATTGCATATAATATTGACCGATCATAAAATTCGTCTCGGTTTTTCTATCGGTTAATATTTTTTGCTCCCCTGCAATCAATTTATAAATTTCCCTATACTATTAAGCTTCTTCAGATCCTCTTCTCTCTTTTAGTCCTTTTTTTGATATATTTCTCCAGTTTCACGAGTACAACGAAGGGCATTTTGACTGCCCATATCCTCTTGTCTAGCGCCATTGTGACCATGCTCAATTATTATCTGCCATCTGTTCCAATGCAACTAAAAATAGGGATAATCATGCGTACTTCCTCATAATCAACTGGCTATCTGGGCGATCGCTTAATAGTTATGCAATATGCATTCCTTTAGCATATTTAGACCCTTTGGCGAGAATATTTCATTTATTTCAAAATGCATAGGAAACTCGCCTGAAGCGCTTAAAGTAGCAATGGAAGTTATTATAGCTCAAAAGATTAGCGGAATACCTAGGATATAAACAGGCTATGCATTCCCAGAAAGTGATGATCAGTAAGATGCATATCCAGATTGCTAGATTTAGTTTACTGGAAAAATGAAATATCTACGATCGAAATATTACCTAACAGCTTGAGTTATCCGACACAAGGACTCCTTTTCATTCGCAAAATTTGCGTATACAATTTTAGAAAAAAATCGCACTTCATATGATTAAGTAAAAAAAATGTTCTTTAATTGCTGATTTTCATAAACTTCTGCTCCTCAAGTTTAAATGGAAACTTTAACTGCAAATCTGCGTATTTCGTGCGTTGCTATGGTCGTTCCTTCAATGAGGACGAGTGATTCCCTCTGCACATTACTCGTGATTACAATTCCTTTCTCCTTATGGGTTGAGCTACCTCCAAACCATATCCTCGGATCCGTGAAAGCTCAACCTAATGAAGGGGATAAGAAGTGGAGTTGGGTCAATGAGCGTAAAGGAGGGAGAGTAAAAGATTTTTTGCCCATTAAGGGTTGGTAAGAAAATTAGATTATACTGAATAAAGTTAGTGGGGGTATCCATTATAATCCATACTTATGTGGGGGAAATAGTGAAAGTGTCAGGGTAAGAAGTGGAGATAGGAATGAAAGTCGGTGGTGGATTCATAAAATTGATTGAGATTCTCGGATTATCAAGCTCTAGTTAACCAGTCAGCCAAGGGGTTAGAAAATCAGCGTGAAAGATACGGGATGAGAATCAGTGTAAGTAAAAAAGAGATAATCAGTTTTTCGAGAATGAAGTATTCTAAGTGAAACATTAACAATAATATGACAAAAAAGAGAGCAGTTTACGTAACTTGGATTTGTCTCATAACTGTAGTCGCGATATAAGTAGAAAATTGTGTTAGGCAAAGAGGTTTTCACAAGAAACAGGGAATTGGTGACAGGGGCGTTAAGTAAGTAGGTTAAGAAAAGACTAAAGGAAGCGTTGGTATTGGATGTGGTTTTGTACCGGTCGGACACTTGGTCGTTGGGGCGAGACATAAACGTAGAATTGAGGCTTTAGAGATTTCGGTGTGGAGAAGGATACATGAGGTAAAAGATACGGAAAGGAAAGCAACCAAGAACAACTAGGCGGGGTGGGGGAGGAGAGGAGATTGTTGGGAGAAATGCAAAGAATGCAGGAAAAATGGATGAGGAGCATTTTGGTTGCCGATGGAATGCTGTAGACTGTGATAGAGGCGAAGACGTATGGCAAGTGAGGTTGGGGGAGGAAAAGGATTTGTGGGGGCAGAATGTATGCGGGATTGAGGAAACGTTTATTGTAGTGTGAGGTAAGGTGGTGTCTTGGGTGAGGCCAAGAAGGACTGGTTGGGGCTGTTAAGTTTATACGCATCCAAAACCCAGGCGATCAAATAAATTCTGTGATGCATGAATTTAGAGAAATATCAATATGCTTTAAAAAGCAAAGGATAATTTAATATTTGCGTTTAATGTCATGTTGCTGCAGTGAAAGCGGGAGCACCCGTCGACAGTGAATGAAAAACGTTTTGCGTGCTATTATTTTCCAAGTTTCAATTTTCCTCTTTTGTTTCCAGTGCGATTAATATTAGCGACCTGAATTTGAGTAATTACGGAAGAATGTTTGATGTTTAGCAATCTTACCTGGTGATAAGAAAATTCTTTCCACTTGCAGTTTTTAATGAACCATATTTATAATAAGCAGTACATTAATTTAAAATAATGATTTTCATAATTAAATTCTTTATCAATAATCATCGGACGATTGTTCTTCTGCTTTTTTCCGTAGTTGGTAGGCCAACCAGTAGAACCCTCAAATAAAATTTCTGAGGTAGAAATGCTCAAATAAACGGGTAATTAATCCATGAAGTGTAAAGTGGTTAAATGCGACAGTTTACGTGATTAGAAATGCACACAATTATTTTTATTGGAATCCATTAAATTGTTAATGTTTCCAAATAATATCGTCATATACCTGTGTATAACACTTTTGTGAAAATCCCACGGACGTGAATAATAATGAACATGGAATTAACACTAGTAGACAAAAACACAGAAACAGAAGCACATAAAAGAGGAACTCACTGGGTCTCGAATTTTCGGTGGTACACCCACCCTTCTCAAGAGGAGGTAGGAACAGAATCATTTTCTGTTCCTACCTCCTCTTGAGAAAGGTGGTTTGTACCACCGAAAATTCGAGACCCAGGGAGTTCCTCTTTTATGTGTTTCTGTGTTTGTGTCTACTAGTGTTATTTCCATTTACATTATATATATATATATATATGCATATATATATATATATATATATGCATATGTATAACTGGACATACCCAACCTCTCTCCCGGATCAATGGAAACTTCTGCCAACTGAATAATAATGGAAGAAAATTACTTTTTGGATTGCCCCGAATGACTAATTCGCCAACCATCTTCTCCATTGAATGAGGCTCGACGGATAAGGGATTCTTTCGAAAATCAGGTCGCGCATAATGACAGGAAGTGATTTGGGTGGATCGCATCCTTGTAGATATGAAAAAATACGGTTTAATCAAACTGCACCCTTAGCGTCTCGATCGCTGACGTGGCGTCAGTCGGCGTTTGTTTTTTCCCTCTCCTTCCTTGACTCGATTTTTTTCACTCCATCTGTGATTGATGCAGAGACATTTTGAAGTCTACAATTTTTTTTAAAGAATCAACTCTTTTTCTTCGCGAGAACACGAATATGCATCGTTGGAATGATCCTGTAGAAGTAATTTTTCTTTTTATTGTCGGAGAGCCGGGTTTTTTTTAATCGAAGTTCCGTCGGCGCGGATCCCTTCGGAATCGCATTGCTTTTTCACCAATTCTAGTTTTTCCCATCTACTGTCCCGACGTCGTTAAAGCGATTTTCCAGTTCTCCCCCATTTCTGTTGCTTTAATCCGCGTTGCACCCTCCATGGTGTGTATTACCACGCCATTAGTTCGTGGTTTCGACGCCCCGGCCGGCGGCGGGGACATCCGTGAGGGTTCGCAGTCAGTAAGGGGCGTTCGGAGTCAGAAGATTCTCTTGCGTCATCGGGCTAGAAATTCTCTCCTTGGGGCGGGGGGTGGGGAAGAGGTGGATGAGGGGAATGAACGGCGCGGCCTGGGGACTGAACAAATTGAATGCAATCGAGAAAGTAGTCCGTGGAGTAACGTCGCGACCCCTATACATATAAAGCGGAGTCCGCGAATTGGGATCCTCGAATAAAACGATTTCCGGGAGGCGTCAACGCGATCTGAAATTTATGGTCACACCCAGCGGCGGTTGGAACTTCGTCTCCTCCTTCCCTTCGCGCAATCCCTTCTCTTGCCGGAGTCACACCCGTGATCCCTATGCGACTTCTTTCCCTTCGGCGGGTGCTTGTTCCCAGATGTCTACGCTGCATAGATTACATTGTTGTTCTGTTTTCTCGTTATTTTTTTTCCGTGTGCCCTGTTACGTGGGTTGGCTTTGTTTAAAAATACTACTTCTCAGGCCTTCAACTCATTGGAGCTTAATTTGTTATTTGGTCTAACAAAACCTCTGTGGCCGTAAAACCTACTCCATTTCCTCGATAAACCTAAAGTTTAGAATTTATTTTCCGTTGAGTGGTTTAATTCTAGAAAAAAGCTGAAGGCAATAATATTGGCTCTTCTATATATTTATTCCGTGTAATGCTGTTTGCTTTCGATAATATTTCGACGCCTTTTTCGCTATTGATTTTAGTTTTTATAATATTGTTTAATATTTGAGTGAAAACATTGTCGTTAAAGAGAAATTGTAAAAGATTAAGTAGTAAAAATGGGTATTTTAAGTTGTTCAACCATTAACATCAACCCTTCAGGAGATATTTTAAACACACATATCACATTTGTATTTTGTGTATTCTAGTGTGTGTTAGCGAACGTCTTGGCCTGCATTTGAGCTAATACGCAACCACAATTCTTGTGTATGAGATCAACTTTATGAATTTGTGTTCGTAATTGGGGAACACTTCTTGATAATAGAGCTAATACGCAACCACAATTCTTGTGCATGAGATCAACTTTATGAATCTGTGTTCATAATTGGGAAACACTTCTTGGTAACCTAGTAGTTGAATAAGTAATTTCGTTTAGTCCACCGGTTACAAACAAATTAGTACTTGGAGGCCTAATACTGACCCGTGGAATATTTATTAGATGAGATTGAATTATTTAGTTCAGCCATGTGATGATTGTTTGAAGGATACATCCATATAAATGCTGTGAATTTATATGTTCTGAATTGACCTCATGAATCCTCGAATATGAAAATTCTTAAACCATGTGCAGACAAAATAATATTAGTTTCTTGCACAAATTTTGGACTAAACAGATACAACATTCATTCGATAAGCACTTGCAATAAGTGAAATAAATAAAATAATAATAATGGGTGATCCCACCATTTTGAATTCATTTCAGTTAAAGTGCGTCTAATGCCAAGAAATGAAATAGGAGAAGTAAAATATGAATAATGACAAGGAATAAATTAAAACTATTTTTTTTAAATATTTAATAAAGTATGTAATAACTGCTTGTAAAAATTAAGAACCCTGATGACCTTGCACTTTTCCGAAGATTAAACGAATAGAAAACATTGTGTTTGAAGTCTGTGAAAAATCACTGAGATTAAGAAGTTATATGATGAGCACTTAATACTTTTAAATTTCTTTTTTGCCTAAATTATTCAAATTTCAGGACTTTTTATTTATATTAATAATTAAACATAATTAAATTTTGAAGATACCAAACTACAATTCTAAAGGAGTTTTCAGTCGTGCTAAGTATAATATGAGGATTTATTTTAGCTATTATTGCTTTTAGGTAACGTACTAGTTCACCCCGATTGTGAAACGCCAACTGTAGAAGGTAACCATGCACAGAATAGATACTAAATTCATTTGACCATCCTTCTTGTGAAAATTCAATACGCAATACAATGGGAAACTTATTACGGTTAGTGCGACAGGAAAGAAGACTGGGCTGTCTTCTGTATTAATTCATTCGCTGATTGATCCGAAGCACATTGGTTCACATGTGTTCTATTTCCAGAGCGTATTATTCATTGAATTTGGGAGTTTTCCTTTCCACGTGTGTGTGCGTGTAGAAATATGATATATATATAATATATATAATATATATATGATATATGTATAAAATATAGTATATAAGTATAATATATATAATAATATGATATATATTATAATATTATATAATTATAATATAATTATAATATAATATTATATAATATATATAATATATATACATAATATGTATAAGATATATATATATATATATATATATATATATATATATATGATATAATATATATGTATAAAAATATATAATTTATATATATAACATATTAATAATTTATATTTAAAAAATATATCTATAATTTATATTATATATATATTCAAACTTGAAAATCCCGCCATACGGCGCACAAATATTCATTCATTCAAACAGAAATAGGTATAAGGAAAGGGGATAGGAAAACACATAATAGGAGAAGACAGGACATGTGGGGAAGGCGGTTTTTGAGCAGATCACGAAAGTAAAAATATTTCCCTATCCCGGATAGGGAAATATTTTTACTTTCGTGATCTGCTCAAAAACCGCCTTCCCCACATGTCCTGTCTTCTCCTTATATGTGTTTTCCTATCCCCTTTCCTTATACCTATTTCTGTTTGAATGAATGAATATATATATATATATATATATATATATATATATATATATATATATATATATATATATATATATATATATGCGGGTCGCGGTGGTCTAGCGGGTAGAGCGTTGGACTGCTGACCAAAGGGTCCCGGGTTTGATTCCCGGGCAAGGCACTTTGGGCACCTGCAGCTCCGCCCAAGCTAGTTGATTTTTCGGGTACCAGATCTTCCTGGGAAACCATAACCGGCACAGGGAAAGGAACTGGCCCCCCTACCCTGATGTGTGAATATTCACGCGCCGTCGGGCTTGGTACATGGGTGAGCTCTACCATCACCTACTAAACCGACCTTCGGGTTGATTACTGTGTTTATGGTTTATATATATATATATATATATATATATATATATATATATATATATTCCTACTCCGAGGCCTTCTTCAGGTCTGACCTGAAGAAGGCCTCGGAGTAGGCCGAAAGCTTAAATCATCTACAGTGTGAGTGTCCTTTTACGTGTTATCTGTTTTATTCTGTGTTCTATTGTGCCGTCCAAAAGTTATATTGCTCTCGTGAGTACTTCCGCATCATCGATATATATATATATATATATATATATATATATATATATATATATATATGTGTGTGTGTGTGTATGTGTGTATATATACATGTATACCCACACATATGCATAAGAAAGAATAAAATACTCGTTATTAGGATTATTAGAAGCCACTCCTATGTCACAATATTATCTTTCATTCGTAACTCTGTCTTGTTCTTGAAACTTTCGTGTGCCCTCTTGCATCCTAAACAGTGAACACCAAAATAGCATCCTTTATTTCTTTAGAAAAACTTGGGCCCCCAATCTTTGAAGGACCGTGCCTGAAAATTTCACGTTCCAAAATTTCGAAGGCAAATAACATAAGTGTTATACTGGTTGTGTGGGGGTGGGGGAGTGGCGGGAAGCAAAGTGGTGAGCCGCGTGCCTGAGAACCATCCCGGAAAATCGACTCCCCGATCCCCCAACCCCCGAAAATAATGGTCGAAGCTTCCCTTCCCCCTTCGATCTCCTTAACGACGGTGTTCGTTATCGCTATCTCGTAATTCGAATATTCCGTTTGTCACTCGACGTTTTATCGCTGAACTCTTCGCGCCGTGAGGGAAGAGGAAATGAAAGCGGGATTTGGATTTTATCGCCCCTCCGCCGTTAATTTACTTTGGGGCTGAGCTTCGGTTGGCGGCGGCGCATCGAGCGCCCTCTTGTGCAGTGCACCGTTCACATGCGCTCGCTTTTTGCCAGTCGAAGTAGGTCGGGGGCATTTGTAGTAACAGAATGTGCTTGATGATCACCGCGTCATTTTTTTCCCCGCGAGCTTGAGGAAAGCCGTCGCTGTAGTTTCTGCAATGAATGAAAATCCTCTTGAATTTATTGATGTACCGTCCGGAACTACGGGCATATTTATTTTATTTACAAAACACGTGTTTCAATTAAGTATAGCACATGGTGAAAGAGTTGATTCTATCGAAAATTTTAAAAGGTAGTTTTTTACACTTACTTTTTTAAGTTAGAACATTTTTATGAATTTGGTGAAACCAGAACAAATTGGCTGAGTAGACTGGATACGTGCCATTCCCCGAAAAGGTCTTAAAGAAAAGACTTGTACTCAACTTCATTTGCTTGATAGGGCTTATGCATTGTTTACCTCGCCATAAACATTTTTACTAAGAATTGCAGTGAAAAAGATATTGACACTTAGAAAATTTTCTCCCCAAATAATTATCTTTTAGGAAATGCTCAGACGGTACATCTTTGAATTAACTCCTCTGATTCTTGGTTTGAAACCAAATCAAAATATATACTGGATGGGGAATATGGAAATATTTTGCTTCCTTATGTTCGAGTTTTATTATGTATATCGTTATGCAGTCAGCAGTTAATATCTACTGAAACCCAAACCTGCTACGATCAGTCCTACATGATATCCATTAATTTTTCCTTTTGAAATATGAACTGAAAATTTTAGGTATATCCAATGCAGGAAAATTGACGATACACATTTTGTGATTTGTGTTAAGTTAATAATCTTTCATGAAACAAGACCAATGAAGTTGAACATCGGATTAAAGACGGACAAAATATGCAAAAGCGTAACATCCCCCCTCGCTTGCAGATTACCCTTGTATAAGTATCCTTGATTTCACTGCTGCGGGAGGTGGTAGAAGCATAAATAGGTTTTGCTTAATAAACATAAATAGAGGGCGAAAAGTGATGGAAAAAATGATAAAATATATTGGTAAATGTAATAATTAAGAATTTCCATGATATAGTGAGAAAAGTAAGCACTTTTGTCTTCATGAACGGAAGTAGGAAAGCTGAATTGTAAAATGAATGGAGGCCAAAGTTCATAATTAGTACGAAATTTAAAAAGTGCCTTTTTCTTTAGAATAATGCGAATTTGTGAAAAATTTGCTGGGTATATCCCCAAACTTACTTCTTCGAAATGCCTACAAGGGTTTATTTACAATTATAATAGGTTAATGACCTCATGTCTTAATGATAACGAACATTCTTAACACAAGATGAACAACTTTTAATATTTTCCTTGAATTATGATGGAATTTTAACATTTTGCGATGAATTAGGAGTGTTCAGCGCACCGTTTGTAATTATCCAATCGGAAAAAACGGAAATTATATATTTCTTCAATAGTTACTGTACCAATAGCCAAATCTCCTGGTAGGAGTTATAATTAATTTTATCGATATTTAATAATGCTAAAGAAGCTAATCATCGTTGCTTGTTGGCATTCATTCCTGCACACACATTGTATGTACCTACTTTATGAAGTTTATTGCAGTTACAATATGAATGATACGTTAAATTTCCGGCAGGAAAATATAGCACAGGTACAACGTATGTGTATAATGTGGTGGTAAGTAATGGAGTGCACGGAAAATACCAGATATCAATAGTTACTTTTCAACCGTTTATTGACGTGCCCCTCGAAAATTCTCCTTGTTTTCAGGATATTACGTGTTGTACGAGTACGTCTCGTACCTACCTGCGGGATAGGTAAATTTGAGATATTGATCCATCGATTCTTATTTGCCATTGGCACGTGAACCGGTATTCAGGGGTGGTTGGTCAATGGAACTCACGCAACAAAACAAACATAATACCGTGCCATCCTGGGAACACGTTCCTTTAGATCTGAATGTTGCGTGCCACACAATAATGTAAATCCAAGCAAATGTATTTCCTCATTTCATTTATTTGTGAAAATGGTTTCATTGTTTGGGAGTCGAGGAGTAAACTTAATCGTGCAAACGGAGTGTACAATTGAGAAAGAGCTAACTTTATGTTTGGTTTATTTCACATAAATCTTTACTCCTGGCTGGAAACGGAGAAAGCACGTGGCTATTATAATAATATTGCATCCTAAACAGTAAACACAAAGAGAGCATCCTTTATTTCTCTAGAAAAGCATTGGCCCCCCAATCTTTGAGGGACCATGCCTGAAAATTTCACGTTCCAAAATATTATATTGAGTCTGTCGCGTGGATCGCTACATAAGTACTTTTACTGTCTACATATTTCACAGTCCTATCTTTATTGTTAACATATACATAATAACCAAATAAATCTTTTTCCAACACTTGCATGCATGAAAACAAGAAAGCCGAGACCGTAAACGTGATTGGCACTAAGTGGTAAGGGAAAGAAAACAAATACAAGTATGGGGAGAAATAGGGAACACACATACCTAGTATGTGTTCCCTATTTCTCCCCTTGCTGGTATTTGTTTTTTTTAATGTTTCTTATTCATTGATTCACGATCGTAACTACCTCCATTGTACATTTACATTTGCATGCATATTAAATTACGCCCCCTTTTACCTTGAAATTAAAACTTCATTGACGCAGCAATTATTTAGTTGGAGTTGATAAATATTGATCATTCAATGAGACTCCTCGCTTCGTTGAATAGGAATAATAAAAAATTGGATAATTAAGAAGTATTTATCAATATTGTGGCCATCGGTTACAATATTCTTTCTGTGGAAGGAAGTTCAGGGAGCAGCTAACGAGAAACATTCCTTATTGTGAGGCTTTTTAATCGGCTTGGGGGGGTGGGGAGAGGAGTAAAATATTACACAACGTGTTGGTAGCAAGAAGTGGCATGCGAGTGACTGTTACGTTGACCGCAACACGAGCCAGCATTTCATTTGGGCCCGCCTCCGTGCAAGCTTTGTTTTCGGCTGGGAACCGCCACACGTACGATGAACTACGCAAGTCCGCTGTAACTCAGTCGGCCGTGCGCTTAAAATGGGGAATACTATGAAAGTTCGCCGTACGAAACTTCAGATAGACGACTGCTGAAGACAATTGCAACCGGAATGTTATTCCCTCTTGTGGTAGTAAAGATGTTGGAGGATTTTAGTCAGGGAATTACCCTAGAATTCTTTAGGGAGTCAGTAAATTTGCTTGGCCTGCTATCAAACTTCCATCTTCACCGTGGATTTATTTGGCATCGAAATTGTACTATGATATTTGGATATTCTGGCCCTTGAATAGAGATGATCATTTAAACATTTCAAATTTAAATCCGTTAGGAGTAAATATAACCGTACCCTCCTGAGTTTCAGAAGATGTCTTTCACAAATTATCATGACACTGGATTACAGACTAAGGTTTTTAGGTAAGCGTGAAGGTTTACGTGAGAAAAAATGGAATTATTTCTCTTAAGACTTCATTCATACATGTGTGTGTGTGTATATGTATATATATATATATATATATATATATATATATATATATATATATATATATATATATATATATATATATATAAATACATATGGATATGTGTGATTCTCGGAAGTGTTTGACGGAAGACGTAAGCCCAGGTATAGTGTACACTACAGATTTTTTCAATTGTTTACTACCTTTTAAGGAAAGGCCTTTTCAAATTATTATAGCACATTCTTTATTTAACATAAAGACCTAGGAAACGTTGTAGGCAAGAAGATATATATATATATTTTTTTTTCTTGGATTTACCTTGGGTCTTCGCACGTAACAGTTTTGAATACTTCATTTATTTATTTTTTTATTTACATACATACTTCGTTGCAATTAGGCAATTTTCCTGGTGGCAACGGTCCAGTGTGATCACTGGTCACTCTTACAATGCCCATACATACACACACAAGAAGAACAGATATGAGACAAAATGCTCGTATATTCAATGACACTTTTAAGATTACCGACCTCTCCTTTACTATCACACAAGGATTAGGTGTACACCACACGAGTACATACTACGCACCTATGATATTCATAATGCCACACACACAAATATTTTTCCGTCACTGTGGAAATTTGGAAATCATTGTCACAGTTGGTCTTTTTTTCGTAATTCGACAATTTCACGTGCCTTTCCATACACTTACTTCAGGTAAGAATCATGATGTGTACTAGGAATATCTTTTGTTATTTAGCCAGTCGTAGTGCAAGTTAAGAAATGAATGGCCAGGTAGCGTATGCTTTCAACGGACACGAAAATTCAATCAAAGCAGAGATTTCATGGGGGAGTGACGGTACTCCCTTCTCTCTCTTTAATCATGCCAAGGGGTTTGTCGATGTGCGATACAGCTAAAAGTTTCATCGATGAATTTGGCTAAGGTGTTAAGAACAGATACGGATTTTAATGGAATTCCCCACTCTCCTCCCACCGCTCCGACCGCTACTTGGGGCAGTAGCAATTGGATTTGGATAGTAATCCCCTGAAAAAAACTGTGCTCCCCTTGGAGATTTGGAGGGAGGGAGGGACGATGGAGTGATTCAAATGCAGGGAGGGAGAAGAAGGATTTTGATAGAGGGAGAAGAGATATTCGGGGGAATGGTGGAAGAACGATTAGGGGGCGAGAGCGAGGCGAGAGGGTCGAGAGAGGGAATTGAAGTGGCGGAGGAACGGGGTTAGGGGGGATTTAGGCTCTCGTTCTTGCGAGTTTCGTGTGCTTATACTACTGCGCTGTGGAAGTCGTTACTGCTGGGGGCGGCGCGCGGGGTGAAATTCTTGGTTGGTTTTTCCTGTGTGGCATGGGGGTGATATGCTCACGTGACGCACGTGTGAGCCCCAATTTCTTTTTAGGAGAGGAGGCTGTATAATATATATATATATATATAAATAAATAAAAAATGTGTGTATATATGTATATATATACATATATGTATATGTATATACTCTATGGAAATATCACAGATGTGAATAATAAATCAAACGAAGGAGCAAGATGGCGTTAGTTACATAGAATCATAAAAAAGGGCACTCACACGTGTTTCAAAAATTTCGGAATACGTGTGTCCTTTTTTATGTTTATATCTACATTTACGTTGGCCAACACCATCCTGCTCCTACGTGTGATATATATACATATATATGTGTGTGTATGTATGAGTGTATTCGAGTACGAGCGGAAATATATGTGTATATATAAAGTTTGTGTGCAGACGTGGACTCGGGGTACGTCTTGTTTTGGGGTTTGATGGAGGGGCGAGAAATGGGGGGGATGTTTCTGGGGAATGATCAGGGAGGTCCGAGGAGAGGAGGGAGGTCGGGGGTTTTGGCCGATTGTGGTGGTGGAAGTCGTTAGGCTTTCTGAGGGTGGGAAAGACAGGGTCGGTTTGGGGTTGATGCTTGGGAGTCAAGGAGAGGCGAGGGTCGTTCCCGCCGCCGCCTCAAGTGGGGGCGAGAGATGAAACCCGCGTAGGGTAACCACTCTCCCTCGCTCCTAGGGGATGGACTTAATAGCAAGGGAACTCTAGAGGAGACCTGGAGGAATAAAACAAAAGGGAGGGGGTGTAATATGGAATAGAAGTTGTTTGGATTCACCAAAGAAGGAGAAGAGGTTTACGAAAGAAATATTTGCTCCGCGGGAATGTCGATCTAATTAATCCCACTTTCAAATGTTTACAGCTCTCGATCACTCTACAACCCCCAGCGCTCTATTTGTGGAACCCTTTAACCAAGTTTTGATATTTTTATGGCCTCCGCGTACTCAACTGTGGGGTAGCGGTAGCAGAAATATTGCGTGTTGGTGTTTTTCAGGCCTGTAATCAATTCCCTACGTAGGAATCATTAAAATAGGCATCAATAATTGATTTCATAATCCTATTCCATCCCACAAAAAATCAACATACAGTCAAGAGACACGTTATCATTCTCAACCAAATACAGGTCAGCTAGAGGGTACACTGATCTCTTCACTCTTACAGGTGGAGGTGGACGCACCGGGTGGCGTGAAAAAGATGTCCATGGTTGTACGAAAAGTATCGGGAAAAAATTATTTTTATATAATATTAAAAACATTATTTTATGTATTGCTTCAATGCCTCAAAAATTTTAAATGTAGTTCCCTTAAGCGTCGACGCCCTTTTTCCAGCGACTTTTCCACGACTCGAAGGCTTCCGTAAGGTCTTTTAGTGTACGCGTTCAAACTTCTTTAGCGGCACTTAGGTTCTTTTGGTGGTGTCCTTTGAGGGAAGATTTCACTTTTGGGAATAGGAAGTAATCTACTGGTGCCAAGTCGGGACCGATGCCAACGGCATCGTGACGTTTCCCCAACGTTGCCGATGGTCTTTGCAAGTAGAAACTCGACTCTCCTTTCTGTCTTCCATCAAAAACCTTCAGGGCGAGTTTAGCGCAGTTCTTTCGTCAAATTTCAATGGATAATGGTGTACGCTGTCATCTTATCAATGCCAATGTGATCTGCAATCATGCGCACACTTAACCGAAGGTCTGAATTCAACACTTCACGTCGGGAAAAAATTGTTGCCGATACATTTGATACAAACCGTATAGGTCGGCTGCATCGCCGTTTGAAAGAAACAGATGAACTAAAGCAGGCTCTTAAATCTCTCGAAATCTGGTCAATTGCTTTGTTGAAAATTTTCAGGGGATGTATTATTTTCTGAATCCTATTAGACTCTATCAATGTTCCAATTAGACTAATATGAATTTTTATGCACAGGTGAACGTTTTGCTGTGACGTCCATTGTGAGCACATACACCGCTACAATCAAGATGTTTAGCATCTAATCATTCCGAAATCTCCGCTTCAAATTCCCATAACGTCGGTGAAAGTATAGTTATTATTTCATGGAACTCATCTGCTGAACTACATCGATGTGTATGCTTTTACACTAGCTCCCTTGTAGGTAAATTGATAGCGCGATGTGCCTGACGTCGCGTGCTCTGTTGCTCCGGATCCTTTGGAAGACGAGTTAGAATTTTCAGTGGGTGTAATATACTAGGAAACTAGAAACTACTTTGCTCAAAATGAAAGGACAAAGAAGAAAAATTTGTGCCTATCTAGTTCGTCTTTTGGGGAAAAGAAAGGCGAGAAGGGCGGAGGATAAATAGCTCAGACACTGGATGGATAGGAAAGAAAGATAAATATAATCTTCTTCTTTGGCTTTTGCGTCTTAGAGACATCGCTTTTCGAGAAAGCCCAGTATTGTGAATCGAGAGCCCTGTTCAATAGTGGAGGAGCGCGTGTCTTGTTAGTTTTTTTCCCTTTCCTCCCGAACCATCACCTCTTTTTTTTAAAGGTCTCCTGTGATCACAAGAGAGCAGTTGATGAGATCCAATCGATTGAAGGCGTTAAAAGTGGCGGCGGGAGGAGGAGTGAGGTTGTGATCGAATGATTTTTTTTCCACTCCCTCCGTCTGAAAAAAATAACGTTACCGGAAGGATGAGGAGGAAAAATTGGAGGTGAAAAAACTTTTTTTCTATCCCATAAAAATGGGGTCACGCATAGAAAATTATCCTAACTTTATCTTCTCACTCCTTGTTTGTTAAAGAAATGGTGGGGAGAATACATCTTCCCGGTCGGTGTTCTTCCCGCCTCGATGTTATCAAGAGGTGCTTCTTCGAAATCCTCCCTTTCAGAGTTGCCTGGGGTATAAAAGGTGATAGTTGGGCAGAGTAGGCGATATAAAGTCTGGGACGTCAATTACGTAACAAGGAAGATGAACACTAGGCTCTCTTTCGATTGCTCATGCATTGTTGGGATGCTCGACGGAGCCATAATTCATCGGCGTTAGTATTAATAACATCTCCAGTATTGAGAAAAGTTAGTCTGAAAATGATTTACGGGGTACGTATGAACACTTTTCAGACGCATCTGACATTTATTCGAACTGAATTTCTCCCAGGCGTTTCCACTCAAATGAATTATTATGGGCTTCATCTTTTAAACAGGATGGTTCACTTAATTTTCATTTTGACGTGAACTGTAATATAAATATTTTTCGTAATATACCTTTTAACTTACATAATGTACTTCAGAAGCATCTCTTCATTAGTTTGTAATCCAGCAGCTACCTTGCTAATATACTTTCCTATTGGGAAGAGAAAGGACTTGATGAAAAGAGCCCTTGTGAATTTTCAATCTATATTTTCTTTACGAAAAATGAACCGCATTTCTGAATTCATTTTTTGATTGCTTGTATTTTATATTGCTTTTGTTGAATCTAGCAAAGTGACACTGATGAATATAAACTATAAAATATTTACTCAACTGGATATTATTATAAACTATGCATTTACAGAAGTGTCGTGTTTGCTCCCCTATGTAATATCCGTAAGGATCAAAAGGAAATCAAGGACAAATATTTCATGCAAGATTTTTACGAAGATTTAAAGATGTTTTGAACCTTACGGTAATCTCTGTGTATTTCGTTTTAGGTTTTTCTCCTCTGCAATTAGGTTCCCTAATTAACCTCTAACCATTAGGTTTGTACGGAGGACTGTGGTTCAAAAACCACTCTTATCTTACCCTTGGAGGGTCATATTGCCAAAATGATTATGCCTACTATGCATGCGAGTTGATCATAAATTAAATTTTCCAAAAGGGCTTTTGGTAATTGGTTTTGGTGGAAAAGTCGAGCAGAGATTTAGGAGGGTGTAACACTTTTGAAAAGAACAAATGAAGGCGGTCAAAGGCAATAGCATAATCCATCAAATTTAATTTTCAGTCCCCAGCTTTTAACATTAAAGTTGTCATATGTAATATCCCGTAAATGTATTGTAACTACGGGTATATTCTGCGTTCCTGTTGTGCTATATAATGTAATGAATATTTTTCAATTAACGAAAATGTAATCAGTTACGCCTTCATATAACACCTAAATAAAAATTTGTTCCTAAGGGAAGAACGCTACACACTTCAGTCGAAATTTAATGATGATAATGGAGCTACAATTTAACTTTATGCTCCTAATATTTTATTGCCATAATATTTATTTCTGGCAATTCCTTAAGTTGAATCTGATTTTATATCCTAGGAAGTAAATTGGGCCATAGAAACTTACATAATATAAAGAAGGAAAGGCTTCAATGTAGATAGGAAGACGGGGTTCATCATGACGAAAGTGGAAGTATTACTAGGATTTTGAGATTATGCTAAAGTTATAAAATATAGGTACAACTCAACACTTCGAACATGAAGCAAGCAAAGAAAGTAATAAATACACGGTGGTAATACAAGTAGAAATTCGTTATAAATCAGTACCCAAAGGGTGCTCGCCATCGATACTAGAGAAGCAAATGAAATCGGAAGAGGATGAATCTCCGTCGTGTTATGGCCGAGCGTGAGGAGATCGGAAAGGGAAAGTTCCGGAGGGGGCGGAGGCGTGGGTTTCGATTGCTGTACTCACTGACCGTCCAAGAGACCCAGACCCCTCTCACCCGTTCGGTCCCGCCGCCCAACCCCCGCCGTCGGGATGTCGAGGTGAGGAAGCGTGAGGAAAGTCAGGACGTTGCGAGAGGGAATGAAAAGAGGGGGCGTACCAACGTTGCCTAATTTTCTGCAGGGGGCACATTAGGGAAAACCCAAAGGAGGGGTGGGCAAAGGAGTTTTGGATATTTGGTGAGGGAAGAAGATGGTAGTGGGCGTGGCGTGAGGAGGAAAAGGAGTAAGGGTTCAGGAGGAGGTTTTTTTTTTAAGGGTTGTGAGAGGTGTAAGATCTCGGAGGTGTTGCGATCGTAGTCGGGATAAAGTGTGAGTTGAGTGGAGGGATGGCTTTTCCCCTTCAACGCCTCCACAATAACCTTGAGGCAGGTGTGAGGGAGAGGGGGGGAATTAAAGGGTTAGTTTTGACTGCAAAGCAGTCGAGACGCGGTCGTATGTTGAGGTAGACTCACGGGCTTGCCGTGGGTGAACAGTGAGTGATATATGCAGGTTTTCGTATTGGCATAAATATTTCGTGTATCTTTGATTTGGTACGTTGGATGTTGAAGTAAAAACTGAGGAGCAGACAAATGAGTCATTTAAATTACACTTTTGTCGGGAAGCACTCGGTTCCAAATTTAATTATGACGTAATTATATGTCAGGTTAGAGGGCAGAATGTTGGGCAAGCGAGGAAAGGGCAGGAACAGGATAGGGATGTTGGACGGGATGAAGGGATGAAAGAAGTACACAGAGATGAAGAGGGACCTGATGTAGAGTAGGTTGCTGGATTGGGTTTTGCTTGGAGTTACAAAATGTTTATTTGATAGTTTTGTCCATCCAAAAACCTACCTTAACCGGTAGATTACCTAATAATAATAATAATATGTCGGGTTGGCATATTTGGATTCTTGTTTGAATGAAAACCTTTTTAGGAAACAGGAAAAACAGGACAGGAAAAAGGATTCCTGTTTTTCGTTGTTTGTAAAAATATCAGAAATAAGGAATAATTAGAAAAAATATCCTTAAAACCTATTTCATGACTGTTAGTCCTCTCGCTTAATGAACCGAGCTGGTTATTTTCGATAATGACGTGCATCAATATTTCTATGAATGTAATCTTGTTGACTCTCATAGATTCCCGGAGATTATTTTGCAATGGATATTTTCGAATATACGTGTCACATATCACCATTTTCTGTTCACTGATTATTAGGCAATAGGTGAAACCTTGGCTCGGAAAATTTTTCTTGGTGACTTTGATATTCCAGTGATGAGGTTTCTGCAGCATAGTAATATGCACCACCTTCAAAATATAATCTGTGCTTATGGAAAGATTTTACGTAATTTGTCTTTACAAGTCGGGGATTTCTAACTTGTACACTTAACCGATCCAAAATATGTAGCTTTATCGTTAACACTAAATTCATTTTTGAGATTTGAATTGGAGAACACATTAATTCACCACAAAAACAATTTTGTTATTTCCTTTTGAAGTCTTAGGAAATACTTGTATGTGTTATTCTCGTTATTCACCTAGTTGTGTTACATTTTAACTGTATTCCGCGACAAATACAAGTACAGCGCTTTCCCCAGGGCGTGCAAGTCCAAAGCCTGGGGGAGTCGGTTTATTTACGTAATTATAGCAGTTCCTACATCTACATAAATACCCTGCGAGCCACCAAAAAGGTGTGTGGCAGGGGGTATCCTACTTGGATTCAAGGCTGTCGAGTACGGGTTGGATATCTTACTCAAATTATTTTTGACTCTGCAGCTGAACAGGTCGTAACCATAACCCCTGGGATCCGAGAAATTTTTAAAAATGGTAATTTCTTCGAGATTTTGTTCCCTTTTCGTTGGCCGAAGACGGCTGCTTGTCCTTCGGAGAGCCCAACTCTGTCCATTAGATGAAACATTGAAAAGTAGAGCTTTCATTTTCTTTCGTGATGAGTAGTCCGATGACGCCGTGTTTATCCCAATCTTTCCATCACTCTCGAAATTCTATATGACCGTGTCCACAACATCAACCTAGCCATTTTGGCAGACATGGCACGACTCCCCCTTCCATTCCTTTATACCTTAATAAAAATAATTCTAGTGGAAACAATGTACCGATTTCTCTCCGAAATGCAATTAATTGGAAATATACTCATGTGACAACTTGTTAGCATTTAATGGTTTCTTATTAATACCAACATTGAGTGTATAATTAAAGCAGAGGCTTGGTCTAGTAATTCTCTCTTATTTCTTTCCTCCTACGGATTCATCTTTTATTAAGAGTTTTCCGCTGCATTCGGCCACTAGAGTTTTTTTTGTACGTAAGATGTGGCTGGCATGTGTCTCGGTAGGAATTTGGACGATATAGTATAACTGAACAATGTCATACTTGTTCACAGATGTTCTTAGTTAGTGCTGAGACATCTAATTCACGACTGAAATCATAAAAAGATATTTCTAGAGTTTTTTGTCCGGTTTTGCTGTCGACTCTCCGAAAAGACCCTCTCTCCTCCTGGGACATCACAGGCGCTCGTTTATTTGTTTCGGGCAACCATGGTGTCCACACATATGGTCGCATGCAAAAAAAACAAGAGTTCATTTGAGACGGGGGAACTTGTATTGGAGTGGGGGCATGGACAGTAAAAACCCAAAGTCATTCTCTAAGGAACGTGGCGGGGGTGTTAAAAATATAACGGTCGAGTCTTGGGTGGGCGATAGTGATCAATAAAAATAAAATAATCATTACCTTCCTTTTGGCAGAGCGAACTTCAGATTGAGCAGAGCTTTCTTTCATGAGGAGAGATGAAGGTTAAGGGAACGTGGAACTTATGGAAGGATATTTAAAGAGAGAGAGAGATATCGGGATGTAGTGAGGAGAAAAATGTCGAATCGAAGAAACGTAAGAGTTCGAAGTAAGGGGGTGGAGGTCGGAGTGAGCAAAGAGCAGAAACGCCATGGAGGGTGGGGGAGAGACGATTTTTGGGGAAAGGTGTGGCAGAGACCGGAACGGGGAAGAGGGTGTGGGGACGGCCGGGCTCTCGGCACGCCGTAAGGTTGGAAAGCTGTGTGTAGTGCGTAGTAGGAGCTGAATGGGAGGGATAGAAGAACGAGAGGTGTGTGCAAAATGGAGGATTCTGATGGGAGGGCCGGGACGAAGTAAGGGTGCGAAAGAGGAAATGAGGTGGGTGGTGCAGGGGAAAGGTGTGGATACACACGCACACGCACTTATTTGTATACATATATATAAATATATATACATATATATATATATGTATATATATATGTATATATATGTATATATATATGTATATATATGTATATGTATATATATGTATATATATATGTATATGTATATATATATATATATATTCATTCATTCACATTGAAATAGAGATAAGGAAAATGGGAAAGGAACACATATAAAGGACGAACACAAGATATATGTATATATATATAATTGTGTGTGTGTTACCGTTATATATTTGAGAAGGAAGAGGGAGGGGAAGATAAAAGGGGGTAGGCGGGGATAGAGTGGATTAGTAGATAACGAAGGGTGCGAAGCGGAAGGGGAGTTTGAACGAAGGATTGCATCGAGTAAGTGAACGCCTTTGAGGATGCGGATCTCGGAGTGTGAAGTCGGAAGAATCGGCTCGGTTAAGGGCCGTGCGGGGGAGAAAGAGGATTTCCAGGGGAGGGGTGCGAGTGGAGTCGGGTAAAGGGGTTTGGGTTGTTTCGGTTAGTTTTTGAACAGTTTGCGTCCCATCTCCCCATCCCAAGACCCCTTATCTACCTCCCCCGATCTCACCCCACCTCTGCTCCGCCCACGGCACGCCCCTTCCCACCTTGGATTGATCACTCAAAACGTGGAATCGAGGTGGGGGAGGGCTAAAGATACGATGGAGTAAGGGGTCCCTCTTGTTGCCGAGCGCTTAACTGCGTTCGTTCGTGCGGGCGTCTGTCTACCCTTTCCTGCAGCATCGCTGTGCCGCCGTCGTTATAGTTAGGGTGTTGGGCGGGGGTGAAGCAAATTCTGACGCTCTCCGGTTGCGAGAAAAACACTTATTTTCGTTCTCGCCCGTCCGGTCACTCCTCTCCGGGTTTACGTCCATCCGAGAGGAGTCGTGTAGGTTTTGTTGTTGGTGTTCTCTGCTAATTAATTAGCCAATTATTTAATTAACTGGTCCAGGTCGCGAGGCGGAATTTATTAATTCGTCGGCGTAGCGAATTGAAATCGACATTCGTTTAATGTGCGCTTTCATGTTTCCGAGTTAAATGCTAATTGTTGAAATTTAATGGCATTCCATATATTATGCATATTTCCAAAAATGTGCTTAACCTGTGCGTCCTACGAGTTATTTGGTGCAATCAACTTGCTTCCGTTATTGCTCGTCCTCGATGAATGCAATTGGAATGCAGATGAGGAATTACTGAAAGAATAAATAAAATACAAATGACGATTTGATTCATCACATGACATAAACTAGTCCCATCTAGAAAATCTCTCTTAAGCGTCGGTTTGATCCGCTACCTCTATCAGTATCATAGGCAACACAACGGCTTCAATTAGCAGTATATCGATTTGAATTGGTTAAAGAGATTTTTTTTATTTTTGCATAATATTTACTTTCAATGACTATTTGCTGTGAGAAATGGACAAATCGCGTTACGCCATCCAAATCCGACAAATGGCAGCGAAAAATGTGGAAAATTATGCATGAAACTCTGGGTAAAAGGGAACTTGTTTCCAGGAATAATCTGAGTAATTCTTTTCGTCAAATTCTTTTTAATTGAGTCATATGCAAATTCCGTGGCAAGGATTGCGGTTGCAATTCCAGTTATTTTCAGTCCCATATCCCAATGGGGTCCTTTGCACCACTTTATGGTATATGGAGGTTTTTGTGGATTATCAGTGCACAAAAGCATTTGGATTAAAAATATTGTTGATTCAATCTTGACAGTAGTAAAGAGTGTAGTTGGAAAATTCGATGTGGACAACGAGTTTTGTAATGACGTGCCATTAATTCTCACCATTCTTCAACATGTAGATATTTTTTCTGTTTTTTTGCTGTGGCCTGATTGTAAGGTAAATTTTATGTTTGTGCAAATAGTAGTTCAGTAAATTTGGGTTGAACTGTTGAATTTTTCAATGTTTCCCTCTGATGCGTCCTTGCAGCTTCTTTCGCTGTTGGTTACTCCACGTGTGTCTGACCTAATTTGCGGTCCTCTTTCCCATTGTTTTTACTTTGCTGTATTGGATGGTTTTCAGAAAGCAAGATCTATGGTACGCCAAGGAATAACGAGGAAATACGAGTGTGGTGCTTCGACAGCTTGGAACAGCGACCAGAATCCATCGTGACGTATCGGAATCCCAGCGGGCTCATGGGTTACAATGACATACCGGGGAGAAAAAAAAACAAAAGGTAAATAAAAATAACTTGTCATAATCAATGTTCGAAATGTTTATTATGATTTAACTAATTTTTTTATCGGGATTGGTTTCAATTTTGATTCGATAGTGATATCTTCTCACTTAAGTCGTGCAATACGGCCTGATGAGATTGAATCGTTGAATCATCGTATACGTACACGCAAGGCTTGTATGCGATCACAAATGATTATTCACTGTTTCATTTTTATGATATGCTGCTCAAGAAGGAATATGTTGGCAAATGACGGTAATTTGAAATAATAATCCAAATTAATCAATGTTTCTGCGATTATATTTCCCAAAAGAAGAACTGAAAGGAATCTTTTCAAAAAGTCATTTTTTTTGCAATTTGCGTGCTCATTGCGCTATCCATGCTGCTCTGCTAATACTAATGTCAAAGGTTCAATTAATTTGGAATCCATTGTCATAACTTAATTGCGTACATGATTACTATACACCAATTTATATGCCGTGCTGTAAAAGTATGGTTAATTTTTGAAAAGTATAGATAGGAAAGACCAACTTCACTCTGTTGGTCACAAGTTACGATAAAGTAAACGCTGTGGTGAATTATGGACTCAGTAACATTATTTCCGAAGGACAGAACGCCATGCTTGCTTATCACATCCTATCCCCTATGAATGCATTTCGGTATTACTGATATTAACATGCTCCCTCTGAAAATTAATTAGTATTCATTGAAGGTTTGAAACCCTCATTGCGATTATGCGCACACTTAACCGACGGTCAGAATTCAGCAATTTACGACAGGTAAAAATAGTTACCAATACTTTTTATACAAAACTTGTATGGAGCTTCTCGTGGCGACAGTGACAAATGTTTTGTTATCCATTATTGTCTGTTATACATTAGCCTCTTCAGTACTTTCAGCTGTAGTTTTCACATTTGACAAATTAGAATTGATTTTTGGAAAAAAGTCTTCATTTAGACTCATCAAACAATTCCGCTTAGTAACTCTCAATTATGAATATGTTGTTCGTAGGGAAAGTCGTTATCGTAATACAAAAAATTATTTCCCTGAGCCTTGCCCAATCAGTGTGTACATCTTTGAAAGATAGATAAATAGATTATATCAAGTATTTATTCCAATTTTTCATATGTCCCCTCTTTCAAACCAATAGATAGCACAGTGCTAAATTCATTTTCGTGCCACAATCCAGGGCTAAAATATATGATGAGATACCCATAAATGTATGTATTTCATTTCCATTTGTGTCTACAAAACGTCTTTAATCATGTCATACCACTGACACGAGATGAATCTGCTCAATTTCTCTTTTATCCTTTTACCCATATCGCAGTAGCTCTTTCTCATTTGCAAGGAAAATTGACTCTGTTTGTGTTGATTTTGAGCCATAATAAAATTATTGTTCAGTCTTCGAAAGTGGATTTATATAGATCTTTAAGTTTTAACTAATATCTGGCTTAATTGTACTGTATTGGATTTGACATCCGAAAAAAATATGCCGTTGCGGTGATATTTTTCTGGAACCTATTGAACGGTAGGGATAATTGAAATAATTTCTAACAAATTCTCAGAATTTGTCATTGAACGATAAAATTCTTCTAAATTAGTTTGAAATTCTTCGCAAACTCTTCGGAAACTTTAGAAATAACTTAGTAGACATTCTAATCTTTCTGTCTTTTAAAAAGCTTATGTTAAAAAAATTATAACAATGATCCTTATAAAAACATATTAATGGGGACGCAGGAGTTTGGGCATTTAATTGCTCCTCACCTAAAATTTAAATGTTTTTTCCTTGACTAAGACGGAAAAATAATCATCACGTAGTGTACAGATTTGAAGTAAGTTTGGGTAGGTCCCTAATGGCCATTAAAAACAGTAATGGAATTCACAAACACTTGCTCCCAGCTAGAATTCACGTTCGCTTTATATTATTTCTTTCCTTCATGACTTCACACTATTTCCATCCAATTTGTCTGTCCTCATTGAATTTCTTCTATAGTCTCCTCTTCCGTTACCGTTTCCTCGTGGTGCTACACCCCCTGCCACACACCTTTTTTGGTGGCTCGCAGGGTATTTGTGTAGATGCATCGTCGGTAAAACTTCGCCGTTAGTCCTCCTTCTATTCATCTTATTCTCTCCATTTCTCTCCATGGCACCATCTCAAAAGATTCTAATGTATTTTCATCCGCTTTTCTCAAAGACCCGATTATGGAAGAATAGAGCACCGTATTGAAGTGTTAACTATTCTTTTATTTTATGTCTTTGCCTAGTGTGCCTGTCACCAGCTTCCTTCTCTGTTTGCTCTATGCGCTAACGCATTTGTATTCCTTCACTAAGCCCATTTTCCTTCAAAGTACGTTCTATTTGCGTCGTCTGTACCTCTGTGAAGCGTCTGCAACTGCATCATCCGTCAGTGTGGGCACCATTCTATGTAATTCTGTTATATTAAAAACAATGTTGAGGTAGGTAGCGAAAAACCTCCTCAGTGAGTTTTCTTCTGGGAATATGAAAAAGCAATAAATAGTACAGAAGCTTTCGTGTCGAACAGATATCATAAACATTCTATCTGAGATTTCCAGGATGAATAAAGCTTCTTCTTCACTGTGTTATGTATCTCAACATACTCGTATACTGCAGTAGCTTCGAGAAAATCTTTTAAATCACCAGTTCATTTATGACAGAGCTGTTAATTTCCATGTATGACCGTTTTTATCTCATGTCATTTTAAACAAAGATTTGTCGTTCCTTGGACAAATCATATTACGTAAACTAACTACACATTTGGGTAAAAGCTAATAAATTTTTAGTGAGGAGAAAAATGTATGCATCAAATTGGTTGACGTTTCTGTGTTTTCCCTGATAATTTTAAAGATTATTACCCATACAACGTCGCCATAAATTAGATTAAAACATGATCAGGATTAGACGGTAGTCTAGCAGGTAGGGCGCTGGCCTACTGACCGGAGGATGCCGGTTCGACTCTAGGTGATACCTCTGGGATCCTGCACTCCACCTCAGCTGCACTCAAATAGTAATATATCGGTCCTAATTTGAACCCACAGACGTGTCAGGGAAAAGAACTGACCCCTTACCTTGAAAAATGAATTTCAGACGCTGTTGGCGTTAGTGTTACGTTAACTTTATCCTCATCGATCGAATCAAACTTGGGATTGGTTATTGTGATAAATATACTTAAACAAAAGGCGGATATGGCGGTTGAAATGCGTTGAACATCACTTTCAATAGAAATAATGATTACGTCAAGGCAAAAAATTTGCTGAGATTTTTATATTTTCCTCATGATGGCTGTGTTTATAACAACTAAAATCAGTTGTATTTCGATTCGCTGTTTTAATAATAAATAAATGTGTAATTTTAATGTGCTCAATGATTGTAGGAAGATTGATATGTATGTAGATGACAGTTGGGCTGTGTAAAATTCAGCCTAAATGAAATGCTTAAAAATACGTGTATATCTCAGTAATGGAAGTCATCACCAAAAAATTATCGTTGTGATCATCTTTTATACTCTTGGGTTAGTTTGTTTAGTCATTGTGACTGCTATCATACACTCGAATGCGATCATGAAGTGATTATTTGCGGGTGTATGCAAATATTTATCTGTCGTGTAGGCAAAATGAAGCTGGGAAATGCATGGCAATAGGTTCCACGTTTAGATCTAAAATTTTTCAAATAAACAGAGCTATTTTATTTTATCTCTCCTTATTGGTTAACAACATGACTTCTTCCTGTTAAAACGCCTCTTTTGTAAAAATAACAGCTACCCATCATTTTCTCGACGGGAGGTTTTTCATATGAAGGCCCATGAGAGGAACCGAAAAAAGAAAGAGCCGAGCAAATATTTGCCTTTCTTGGCCCGAAAAAGGATTGTTTAAAGACGTTTCCCTGCTCGGGGAAGCGATATACACGTAAGCCAGCTCATTCGTTATGCACAAGAAAATTTTCCATTAGCAACAGAAAAATGAACACGCTCGCCTGTTGAAGTCATTCTTCGCCATATGAATATTCATTTGTGTACACACGTTCGTAAGTTTTCTCTTTTTCCTCTTTTAACGCTTTTTTTCTCTCCACCCCACCCTCTCATCGCCTTCTTTCTACACCTCTAAAAGGCTAAAAGACATTTTTTTTCACGATTAAATGTGCACATTTTAAGCCGAGCTCGAGACCTTTCACGCAAAAGTTAAAACAATTCGGCAACACAAAAAGGCTAAATGATACTGTAAATAATGTGAAAGCACACTATTTAACATTAAAAATTTTATTTCGGTAAATACTTTTGTGATGTTCTCCCCTATTCTCTACTTAATTTCCTTATTTCCGGGCGGCATTTCTTATTATTAGTCACCTTGATTATTTTAACCTTATGTTATTCTATTAGACACTTCATAATTATGAATAAGTTGCGAAATGGTTGCTTCAAATTGAAGACGACAAAAACTGCGAGGAAGAAGAAAACCATTTGTGCTTTCCTAGCATCTTCGGCCTAGTATAATAGTCTAACTTTGACACTTCGGAATACTTTTTATTATTCATCCTCACGGAAAGCGTTTTTTTAAAGACCTTTTTTGTAGCCAGCGATTACGGTTTAATCTGAGCGCTCGTCCTTTTTTCTTGCGTCCTATCCTACAAGCAAAGAAAGAAAAAAATATGTTTGTTTGTAGGGGAGGGTGGAGAGAAAACCTACGTACAGACTTATTTACATCTTCATACTCATTCGCGGTCTCACCGAATATGTTTTTTCTCCCCCCCTTCTGCTGTCTGCCATCGCCCCTTGTTCACCCTTCTCCCAACCGCATAGTCCTCTCAAGTGCATACAGACTTTATGCTAAAATCATTTTCTTGCCTCAGGTACAAAAGCACCTCTCTTACCTTCGTCGAGTGAGAAGTGTAAAGAGAGGGTGGCAGCGCAGGGAAGAACACCTCAGCTGCATCTTATCTCACTGTTCCCCTCCGAAAATGCCCTCCGTTCCTTTAGGAGAGTCTACTCTCACGTCATTCTACCTACCTTCCACTCTTAAACTGGTAATTTCTTCGCCGAAGAAGGGGCGTCATTTTTCTTTTCGCTTGGCACGGTGCAACGACGTCTGGGGTTAGGGGTATGAGAGAAATGATCAAATCGCTTATTGTAAAACTCAAGTCACCAATACAATTGCATGATAAACCTCTGCATTCCCTCCATCCTTTGCCTACGAAACCATACACATTTAAAGCCATAACTTAATTTCAATACGTTATCGAGCTCTTTCAAAGGCAAGCAAAGCCAATGCGTATTTTTTTAACCCAGTGGTATTTTTAACCGACGCTGGAGAAACAGAATTAAAACGAGATGAGGCTGGAATGATGTACGAGGTTGGGTTGTAGAACTCGTATTTGGTTGTAGAATTTGACATATTTCAAGAAAACTATGTTTGTACTTATTTACAGACGTTGCTGTTCAACGTACAAATTAATACAAATGTATTAATTTTATGGCTGGTGTAAGAGAAGAGAGATGTTCCATGCTTTGTGCGTGTGGATTTGCTTAGGCTTCTTTCGGAATGAGATGTACTTTCCATTATAAAACTAAGCTCCGGGTTGATTAATTTAGTATAATGTTCCGGAAAAAAACCTGAAATACCTGTTGATATAATTATGATCAAGTAACTGTTTATTGGAACTGCATAATCGTGCGAAGTTGTTAATGATAACATGGTACACCTCCACTCCAGTGGGTTGGGTCCAGTTGTCGTCTTAAGCTGAAGTCTCTGTGTACCCATATGTTATAGCTATTCCATCAAAGGCCTTTTTTCTTTAAAAAATCTCAAGAAACCGTAACAGTAACTTTAACGGAGTCACCCGTTATGTATGCATTTTAATGCAACAATATCAGAGAGTAAGAATCATTCGCCTTGACCGGGATTCGAACCCGGATCCCTCGATATCCGGCCGAGTGCTTTAACCAATTAAGCTACCGAGACGTCCTCTTACACTCTGAAATTTTGGGGGCTTTAAAGGAACAAGATTTACTCTCTGATATTGTTGCATTAAAATGCCTTTTTCTTATTTATCTCAAACTTTTCCTCGCGCAGTTATGCACTATATTGTTCATCGTTTGTTCATTGTTTGTCTCCCTGTCAACATATTTCGCAAGACTTTTATGCTCACCTACTCGTCGAAAATTCATTATCTTATTGGTAAAAATATTAATCCCTATAGCTAATTCATGCTTACAAACTTCATAATTCTTCTGTATCATCATCTTTCCTTTTCTTACCAATCTTCCCCTTCTTTTGCCTTTTCCGTCCTTGCTCAGCCTAGTAGAAAAATGTATAAACGTTTTACATCAAAGCGATTCTTCATCTCGAGTGTTGTTAACAGGAAGTAAACATAATTTGGTGAAATTCATTGCTTCAATTTTTGAATCTACCATTATGGGATACTTGAAATCTACCATTATTTTGCTACTTGAAACCTTTGTCTGGAAGTCTCTCAAAGATTGCAACACGGAATATTACTAATAAATTAAAAAATAATTAGTTGAAAATTAATGGTAATATTTTATCAATATTACATTATCAGGAAATTCTTTAGTGTATTAGGTATTGCTATAAAAACCCTCCTAATTTGATCAACCGCACTCGCAACCGCACGTAAAATAAATGGGCTTCATTAATTTTGGTAGATTTACTTTGTTTGCTCATTTGGAGCTTAATTACCTCCAAATAACTATATTTTTAATTATGTGTTAATTGTCAAATTTTGGTTGAAAAATAATGGATTTATTCTACGAAGTTAGACGAGGTGGTGCACTACCAATTCAGCGAATGCTCTAATGTGCATTACCCTGCTTTGAACCTACCTTAACATTCATTAAACTAATAGAAATCAACTTCAATGGAAGAAGAGGCGAGAGATTTCCCTTGTGCTTTCATCCCACGCACTCTGGTCCTGCGTTGATGAGAGCACAAATATTTCCCACCTTCTTCTCCTTTCTTTTCGTCTAATGCGTCCTCCCTCTTCCAGTAACCTCCGTCGCTCTATTATTCCAATGGCATGTTTTTCACATTTATTTTCTTCCGCAGCCCCTCCTCAATGATTTACCTAAAATTGATGTGAGGCTTTGGTTAGTGAACTGGATTCTCACCTCAAGAGCCCTGGTTCTAATCCCCTGTAATGGCCAATTTTTAAGTATTATTATTCAGATATCTAGCCTGGAAAGTATTCTGCATCTGCACATCGCTCAATGAGTATTTGTAGGACTAGAAAGTCGGTGTACAACTCTGGCTTGCACTCACCTAGCAGTAACAAAATTCAGCTAACATTAGCTAATAATGGAAATAATTGGTTTAAGTGAAGCACCCCGCCCGTATAATGAAGCGTCAAATATGATGGATCCCTTGGTGGCTTCGTTGAGGTAACTCGGGTTAAGACAAACTCGATGACAGTTTCAAGTATTCAGCCTTCGCTGTTTGAATATCTGCTCCAATCGCCCCATCTCTGATGGCGCAGATGAACTCAGCCGTTGGTTGACTTTCTGTGCAACTTATTGATTCTCGACTGCCAAACGGGGAGTACTTAGATTGCAGTATCCTACTCGAAAAGGGAGAACTATGGACTATACGATTGTCGCCTGTAACTGTCGAAAGCGACGATAAACTATGGACGCTCGGAAGCCACTCGGGGCAGTGGAAAAGTTTTGACGAGCCGAGTTTACCCAAGTTCCTGAGGGTAGGAAGGACCTGATTAATAGTAATTTCTTCTTAAAAAAATACACTTCCATATTTCGATGAAGGAAATCTGCTTCGTTGGTTAACAACTAAATCTAGGCTGTTTAGATCACAAATGGGTACTTCGCAAGAATATGAACTGCAATATGGTCACGCGACGCTTATTAGTCACGGGAGTTGGAAACATGTAAAAAAATATTTCCTTCGGTTACATTCGCGAAACATAAGTGGAAGCAAAGATTGTTAAAATCAGTGTGCATGACTGTCAGCTACCGTTAACTTATCGTTTTGATCTAGTCAACCGATTGTCTCCGACTCTCCTATTCCGTGGCATGCTATCCCAGCATTATAAAACTATAGGAACATGAGGGGCAAGGGAATTAGACGGAACACCTTGTGAGCCGCCTTAGAGTTCACCTCTGCCTTCTCCATCAACACTAATCGTTTTACCATTCCAATCTAATTCCCAAATCTCCCTCACCCGTTACTCAATCCCCCCCCGCACCCCGTTCCTCTATCAGCTTGCAACCCCTAGCTCCTCCTCCCGTATTATTCCCCCAAATCGACATCCAAGACTCTCGAAAACCCCTCTTCCCTCCCACGGCTCCCGAGGACGACTTCCTCTCAACCACTCTAATCTCGACTTTCTCAAGCAACGTCTCCGTTTCTTTCCGCGCAAGACGAGACGCTCCCCGGTTCCCGACGCCCCCATATCTCTCGCTCCGTGGGAGTCGGCAAAAAGGTTGAAATAACACGGTTTCCCTTCTCCTCTGCTCACAAACCCCTTCCCTTCCCTCTCCAAGAGTCGCGGGTCGAAGGGATCAAAATCCACACAGACACACGCGCACACATACGCGCTTCCCCCTCCACCCGACTCAGCACACATCTCATGCAGTATCCTACGTCATCAACCTCGTCGCCTCAGCGAGGGGATGTTTCCTCGAGAGGCATTTGCGAACGGGCTTTAAGACGTTTAAGACGCGTAGGAGATCCGCCGCGCGCAGATAATCCGGGCTTATTTTTCACACGGAAAAAAATTTGCGCGGTGACCTTTTCTGCGTTAGCGTGCTTGCGCGAGCTAAGGGGATGATTCCCCTGAATTCAGCGTGCGAGTCACTTAAAAAAAATCTACTAAATCACGAACCGCATCCGTCTTTTTATTATTCCTGCGAGATTATTTTTACGCTTTAAATGCAGATTTTTTAATCGCTGAAAAGGAATATTCTCGTATCTGATAAGCACACGTATTCAAGTCGAATTCCATTTCTTTTCTCGCCATCGGACTGCGCAGTATGTGCAAACCTATTTGGTACCCTTATCTATATTCTGTTAATATGTAATTACTAATTTTGCTCCAGTGAAATTATAATCCCCCTTAGAAGTTGAAAACAAGTTTTGGATTACAATCAACTGTATTAAATGTTTACGTTAAATTCTTGCATCTCATTCATTCTCCATTTTGTTACAGATGTCGGTTCGTTACTAGGTCAGAATTTATTCATATGCTTCGAAATACCTATATTATTAGGACTAAATTAACTTATTTAGATCGGAATTCCCTGAATGTAATACGCTATCGCCCGAAGGTTTGTTTTGATAGGTAAGCGAACCTAACCTTGAGATACGTGAAATTGACACATTCAGGTTAGGTGTATCAGTTCCTTTCCTTGTGCCATCTGCAGCTTCCCACAAAGTTCTGGTAGCCAGAAAATCACCCCGCTTGGATTTTCGGTATCCCGGAGGCATCACACGGATTTAAGCCTATGGCCATCTTGTTAGCTATCGAATGCATTTGGCTCAGCTTGAGTTCATTTTTTCACGAGAAAATAATTTATTTCATACCATCCGGTATCAAGTTTGAATCGCTTGATAACTTTGTAGTAATGATGACGAAATCTCAATCTGTGTGATCTAAATCCTTTCATTAATAAATTTATGCTATTTATTATGCTAATTTATGCTAAATTCTATAACTGCTTTACAACATACCTGGCATTGTCCTTTAAAATATGAAGAATTTCGAGATGAATTTAATTACTTACATTATCTCGTTTTATGTATTTGATTTAGCGAGCGGCAAAATACGTACGCACATAGTATGATGCTGACTTATCCTTTCAACCCTGATAAATCTGCTATTGTAGCTTAGCTTATAAGCCTTGTCTCATTACGTTTAACTGAGTGAGATCCGAATTGAATGGGAAATTCACTCGACGATGATTCATGGTACATTTTGCATGATTCAGTAAGCAACAACACCAAACACAAATTTTCAATAATTATTTTCCCCTATCACAAAGTAAGGCTTCATGTCCCTACTCATTTTTTTGTGATCTAATTTTATAAATAAATTCGTTTACTTTATTAATACCTGCTTCGGCTTGCTGGTCTAATAACGCAGTATGGAATAGGTATACGAAACATTACAATATTAGGGGTGTCAAAATCAGTTCTTCTGCCCTTGGAAATGCACCACCATCTTTAAATTGCCTTTGGTGTTTCTGCGAATAAACTTTTTTCCGGGTATTTGGTTAGCAAGCAAGTTCGTACCATCGTTGAACTGGTCGTGAGTAAACTTTTAAATGTCGACCCTAGCATGAGCATGATTGAAAAGTGACTGCGAAGCCAATGAGACCTCACTGCAGTGGTACATGCCAATGCTAAGCGAAGAGGACCGCTTCAACCGCGATGAATAGTTTTTTTCAACCGCGGACTCGAATGAAATTCTTTCAGGCCCATCAAAAATAAATGTCACCGCGGGCGGAGAAGATGCTTCCACTAGCCACATATTGCTGGAGAACCGGATTTTGTGAATCCATGACGTGAGGGAACAATTTTTAAAAATTTAACGTGTCACGTTTGTATGGAGCGCCGCTGCCCTTGATGCAACAGCCGTGTGCGGTACGACGACCAGGAACTTGTGTGCGAGCCTTAATTTCGTTCATGCTCCCAAAGCAATCACAGCATCAAACCTTGGCTGTGCTCACGCGCTGCTTCGAGCAAAATAACTCCAGCGATGAAGTCTCGGCACAAAAGGGAATTGCATCTTTTGTTCTTATTTCGAATCTTCCCGCAGTTCCACCTTCCTCTCCACCAACTAACCTCTCTCTACTTCCCCCTCCTCCCCTCCTCGACCCATTTCGTTTTCTTCCGTGATTTCATTACTGTCTCAGCGTTCATGTTCAACAGTGTCCCCGCCCTGGATGTTACAATCCTCTTGTTCCCGACATTTCCTCCCTTCCTTATCCCCTTTCCGCTCTTTTTCTCTTAGGTGCCCCATCGCTCGATTCCGTCAAGAGACCGTGTTGCCTCGTAACCAATTCCGATCAAAGGTTAACAACATTTTGTTTTGTCCTCCATGTGGACGTTAATAGGTGTTGCGTCGAGTGTGCTTTAAATATACTGATCAAAACTCCAATGGTCTGGAAAGTTTGACTAGTCGCATCGGGAAGAGAATTAAATTTTTCGGCTTGATCGATTGATATTTTCCGTCCCCACAAAGGGCGAGAAATTCCAAAAGTTTGACTATTATTCGATGAGAGAATTGAATTTCTCGTATGATTGTCTTCTCGTTCTAAAATACGAGTAGATGCCGTTCTGAAAGGAGGCCATTGCTGGAGGCTCGACTGCATTGGACATAAAATTGATATGAAAAAGGAATAAAAGTTGTTAAGTGGGCATCGTCGCATTTTCGTCGTAACTGTCGAGATTATTTTATACATTTCTGTGTTTGACGATGCCCATGCAGCTCTTTACTATTCTTATATTTATATTTTCCTCCTTTTTACCTTTCCGTCGAAGTTGATTTCCGATAATCTTAATAAACTACTATTTCTATTTGCCCTAACGTATTAAAATCTAGTTAAGTTGGCATTTTATTTTTTAACTCATCGATATTTCCCAAATAAATTTGGCTTTTAAAAAAATCATGAGAAATAACGTTAATTTAATGGTATTCCCTAAGTATATAAGCCTGTGGAAAAAATCTAACTACGGACTTTAAATCCCACTCTATCGTGGTAATTAACGAGAAATTTGATGTGCTAAATGATGGTAGAAATAATCTTGCACCGAATCCAATGGAGTATGAAATGTACACGTACACACACTGCGTATGGAGCACATTATTTTTTCGCGTCGCTTCTGGATTTCCAGGAAGAAAATACGACGAGCATGATGCACAAAACATCAAATAGATTATGAGAAAAACAAAATTTGTACTTTTCCACAAGAGTATTGGTAACATACTACGCGTTTCGGTTCACAGAACCATCATCCTGTACAACAGATACCTGGTCCTGTGACCCGAAACGCGTTGTACGTTACCAATAAACATGTGGAAGAGTGCAAATTTGTTTCTCTCATTATGACGAACTTCCTCTGTATCTCACCTGAATTTGTTGAATGTATCATATAGATGTTTTTCATTATTTTAATCAATTATGGCAAGACTACCTTCAATTAGTGGATGGTACTAAAAGTACCTTCAAAATTGGTTTTGAAACTAAGTCGTTTGTAAAAAATTATTTGGAATCAAAAGGGTGTATAGTAAGAGGTTTACATTTTACAATAGAAATTAATATAAGTTACACGTAATGAAGTTTATTCAACGGAGCTGGAAATTGGTTCAATTTTATGATTTATTAATCTCCATGTCGATACTGAATTACACATATTTTGGTGGTTACAATACTGTTTCAACGCATTGAGCTGGTATAATAACCACTTTAACAGCAGGAAATCAATACACAAGTTATTATTATTATTATTATTAAGTAATCTACCGGTTAAGGTAGGTTTTTGGATGGACACAACTATCAAATACATACTATATTTTGTAACTCCAAACAAAACCCAATCCAGCAACCTACTCTACCTCAGGTCCCTCTTCATCTCTGTGTACTTCTTTCCTCCCTTCATCCCGTCCAACATCCCTATCCTTTTCCTGCCTCGTTTGCCTAACATTCTCCCCTCTATTACAGTCTTTAATATCTCACTACAGATCAATACGCCCTTCATACATTTATCCTGCCTCCTTAGGATTTCTTCCAACAAACCCCTCTCCTCGCCCCCCATCCCTAGTGCTTCCTCATTTGTTTTCCTTTCGGTCCATTTCACCTTCTCCATTCTTCTCCACACCCACATTTCAAAAACCTCCAATCTACGTCTATCCTCCTGCTTCAGTGACCATGTTTCCGCACCGCACATAGATAGCTACGCTCCATATCAGAGTTTTTACGAGTCTTTTCTTAAATTCCCTACTCATCGTCCCCGTCATCAACTCCCTCCTCCATGAGAAAACCTCCTTGCCTAGCGCAATTCTTCTCCTTACGTCCCTACTAGTTTGACCGAGTTGGTCAACAACACTTCCAAGATACGTAAAATGTTCTACTCGAGTTTTTGCCCTCCTATTTTAATGTTTAGCTTAGCCTTTTTTTGTCTGGAATATCGCATAACATTTATTTTATTAATATTGATTCTCATCCCATATACATCGCAGTGAATTTCCTTTTCAATCAGCAATGCTTTAAACCCCTAGGCTGACTAACAAAATTATAGCATTTTCATCAGCAAACATAACTGTTTTTACGAATATTCCTCTGACTTCCATTTTTTCCCATGCCTCTTTAATCATTTTCTCTACACCAACGTTAAACAGCACCGGTCAATTGGATAACCCTGCTTCAAACCTCTTCCTAACATTGTCCAGTTGGACTCTCCATTCTCCCCTCGTATCTGGGCAGTCTGAGACATGTACAGGTTGTGGTACTGTCCCTCCGATCTATTCTTATTTTTTGCAAATACTCAGAAGTTTTTCCCAATCCACTCTATCGTCTTTTCGAAATCTACGAAACAGGCAAAACATCCTGATTGTATTTTATTTTCCTCACGATTGGTGATCTCATTACTACAATGGCATCACGCGTGTCTCTCCCCATCCTAAACGTTCTCTGATCTAAACTGATCTACTGCTCACCCGTTAAGTAATCATTTGCCAAATTCCTTTTTTTAATGATACTGAGAACAGATTTAGCTGCGTGGGAAATCAGATTTAATGTTCTGTTGTCCTCGAATGATTTAGCCTCTATCTTTTTCGGAGCAGGAACTGAGACTGATGTCACAAAGTCTTCCGGGCAGATTCCTTCCTCATAGATACTGCGAATCAGTCCACATAGTCTCTTCCTCCCGCATTTTCCTAAACCTTTTAGTAGTTCCGCAGGAATGTTGTCCACCCCCCGGCCTTATTTGATTTCATCTTCCTTAATGCCCTTTCTATATCGACTAGGTCCAGGAATTTCTGTCGAATATGCCTGGACCAATCTTCCTCTACGTCATGTTCCTTTGCTGTGTCTAACCTTGTTGGCCTATGTTCTTTACCATGCAATCCTATATATTCCTGCCATCTCTCTTTGCTCTTTTCTCTGTCAACTATTATCTTACCCGTCTTAGCTGTAACTATTAGCACAGGTCTTCCCATCTTATTTCCCGATAGTTTTTTAACCTTTATATATAGCGCACCAATTTCAACTTTCTCCTGCAAAACTTTCCATATCCTCACACTGCGTATTTTGTCATGCTTCTTTTGTTATATTTGTTGCCCGTCTTAATTTATTATTCAACCCTTTGTACTTCATTTTGCCCAACTCTGTGTTTACATTCTTCCATTTTCTTCGGTCATATATCTTTCTAATCATTTCATCCGTGCTCCATGGTTTCCTTTTACTTTTCCCATTAAGAGTTGCTGTAGTTTCTTTTGCAGCTTTCGATATCCCTCTCTTGATACATTCCCGTTTTTCTTGGATAGTACATAGCTCTTTATTTTCTTCCATTATTTTCCTACAGCCTACTGATACTTCTTCCTTGCCAATCCCTTTAATGATTCTACACCCCATTTCCTAACCCCCTGCCCCTACCTTATCTTTTTGAAACGTACTCTTTACTTCACAACAACTGAAGTGTGGTCAGAGTCCACATCCGCTCCAGGGAAGCTGTGTGAATTGATCACAGTTCCTAAGCCTGTGCCTAACTAGGATATAATCTAGATGATACCTTTCTGAGTCACCTGGCATTGTCCATGTATACCTACGCCTTTTGTGGTGTCTAAACCAAGCGTTGGTGACCCGTGTCTCTTACTGAACCCAATTGCTTTCTCCACGCAGTCATTCCTCGTACCTAAACAGTAGTCCCCCACCTCATTGCCATATCTTCCTTCGCCTACTGTCGCATTCCAATATCCCATCACTATCAAATGTTTCCCTGCAGAAAGATACGTGATTATATCCTGTAACTGGTCGTATACTCTATCGACTTCTTCATATGATTGCTTGTACGAGTAGTATACAAGTTATAAACACATAAAAACAGCTGCCAACGTTTTAGCCTTCAATCTTTTCTACATTATTCCCTTGATCAACTCAATATGATTGATTCCTGACTGACCTCATTATTACACCTTGCTCTCCTATATACTGAATGCCGAAGACCATAGTGGAATAAGATAATTTCAGAATGAATAGATTATTCGAATTGGAGGGAAAGGTACGAATTTAGGAATCAGAAAGAAATAAGAAGGATAGCTAAAGGTCCGGTGTATCTAATGATCCTAATTTGAACAGAGTGGTCACTCAGTTGGGAAAATAGGGAAAAAGTGGCAACTTTCTAAGTTTATTTTCAAAATCGAATGAAAATATTTGAAAAAGTTAGGTATTCGATGTGGAAATCTGAAATTCTCGTTGATAAGAAAGTTCCATTTAGCTCTGAAATCATCAGTTCGTGTTAGACGAAGGCTAGAAACGAAACTCTTGTTTCTGACGGACTTCAGTGATAACATTGGCACGAGAAGCCGTGAGGAATGATCTATAAAAAAATACCTATTAAAATTCCAAACACTCAGTAGAAAATTAGGAAAAAGGACGAAGTGTTAACCGGGGAAGTTGGAAAAAATTTGGAAATGGGAATCCTTAAAATAAATTGAACTATTTTAAATGTTAAGAGGCCAGGAGATCAGGTTCTTATGAGTTATACGACATTACACTTCCTCGACTCATTATAGATCTTAGTAAAATATCCTTTTGTTTAAGGATTTGATGTAAAGTCGTTGCTCTAGAAGCCATTATATGGTCACAGGGCTAATTTATCCCAGAAACCAGTTCCTCTCATCTCTTAATGACAAGTTTTCCGTTTTCCGAAATATTTCTTTTACCTTAGGATTTATTTTGACTCCCTCTAGTTTACACTTGTTGATGTATCCTTTTCCCGTTTGGATTTAACTTTCTTCAGTCTTCTAAAGATCATTATAGCACACACAATACATATCGAATTCCATATAGATGTATGATAGTCAACTCCCTTTAGTTTGAAATTCACCTCCATGCGTATCCATCGTCATTCATCTTATGGGTTAAATGGAAGAAGGGACCATTTGATCTCAATATCGCCGTAATAAACATACCTATCTGTCTATCTCACGTGGAAGTTCTGTGAAAATAATGGAGTCTGAATTTGACTCGGTGCTTAGAGTGGAATCCTTCTACCGCGTCTACTGTCGCGAGTGAGCTTTCCTTCTGCTTCGTTGTCTGCTTTGAGCTGACAAAATCTTAACGCTCAAGCGATCTCACATTTTCTGCTGATTAATATTTCGTTTTAGTTTGAAGCGATATGTTTTAGTAGATAGTCGAGCGAACATCTGTGGTTACACCGTGGTCGTGAAATCAACAGCCATTAGATAGTTATTCTGTCGCGGGCAGTTATCACAAACAGCCTCATTGCCTGTGATATTTTGCCATATCACGAAATGCGTTATTAATATGAATGCTGATGTGCTATACGCCTTCAAGTGAAAGGTTGTGATTTGTGAAGCATCCTCTAGGGAGTGATTCTTGAGCCATGCAATAATTTCAGTGATTAAGCTTTGAGGATCTCAATTATGTTCATTAAATTTTGGTCTAGACCTGATTTAATGTGCTAAAATTATCCGTTAACTGAGAAGGGAATTAAAACAAGCTCAGTTCTATGTTGCTGGTACAATGAGTGATCTAGTATAATGATAACACAGGCCTACAAAAAAAATTTTTTTTGGTGCCGGGAATCTTTGTGATGATTTTAACTATATTTGTAGAGCTGAATCCAAATATGAAATCCGTTTTTATTTAACAGCTCTACTTTTTTAGATATGGCACATCTTACGATTAGTTGTTTTAATATTTGATATATTCCGGAAAATAATTTTCAAAGTTAAATAAATCTATAAGTATACTAATTTATAACCACTCTGCGGTGTTCCTTTTATTTTCAGTAAACTGTCAATAAGTTTTATGTATATTTCTATATTGTAGGCCAATGAGATAATTATTAATATAATATTCCCATATCATCATGTAGAAGATTTTTTTACGTAAGTAACAACATATCTATATCTTGAAAACTATAGCTGATAGGAAAAAACTAGTGTCATAATTGGATTCAGCACCCCAATTGTTCTTTAAATCAGTATTAAAAGCTCCGGCACCAAAACCACTGTTGGCCTGTGTAATCGATTGCATGGTTGTTTGCGTTATTGTGTATATGATTGGTTTCGAGTTGGTAAAATTCCGTGGTCAGTTGAAATTGTCTATGAAAACCTCTTTTACAGACCTACACCGGGTAGGAAAGCATCGATCCTTTGTGCCCTGGACTGCAAAGGTGAAAAATGATGATGCTCTACGTACCGTTTTTTCTATTTTTCCATTTTATGATATCGTACTGTATAAGCTCCATGTTATTTGGTGAGTGGATGTTTGGACTTTATAGACAATGATGTAGACCATATGAAACTTCGTTTGTTCGTAACTAACGCATTGTATAGCTCTATTGCATTTGAACAATAGGGAATGAACAAATGCACATTTAGAACACACGTATCGCGGACAATTTTATGAACATTTTATTTCACGACTCTTTATTTTCTATATGTTCACGTGTCACTGTAGTTTTTTTAATATCCCAAATTTAGATCGTTTTCTATATGACAATGGAATCAGTGTCTCCTACATCGATATCCCTAGTGTGACGGAATCCTGAGGATAGTTCACTTTTCTTAATTTATTTTTCTGACAACGCATGAATAGAGTGGGTCGTGGTGGTCCAGTGGGTAGAGCGTTGGACTACTAACCGGATTGGGTCCCGGGTTCGATTCCCGGGCGAGGCACTCTGGGCACCTGCAGCTTCACTCTAGTCTCGGCTAGTTGATTTTTCGGGTATCAGATCTTCCTGGGAGACCATAACCGGCACAGGGAAAGGAACTGGCCCCCCCACCCTGATGTGAGAATATTCACACGCCTAGTTCGTAGTTTACCCTATCCTTATTATGGCTATTTTTGGTCTACCGTTAAAGGTAGGCTCGTAATGGACACGAACTGGTCATCACTATATTTCTTAGCTTCATCTAGCAAGACACCCTGAAATTTCACACTCCCTCAAACTATTCTTCGATCCCGCATGCATTCCTCTTTCCATTAATCCATTCAACATACTTATCCTTTTCCTCCCCCTATTTTGCTTGCCTCTCTAACATTCTAACCTCTTTCTTAGTCTTCTACATTCTATCTCCCATCAAAATGCCTTCATCCATGTTTTCTGTATCGTTCGGATTTATCCCACTAACCCTTTTCCCCCATCATGCCTAGTACTACTTTGTTGGTTTCCGTTTTATTCCACTCTATCTTTTCCATCCTTCTCCACATACGCGTCTCAAAAGCCTCCAATCTATGATTATCATCCTGCTTTAACAATATTAACGATCAAGTTTCCGTTCTGTAGAAAACCACGCCCCATATCAAAGTTTTCACTGATCTTTTCCGGATATCCTTACTCAACGTCATCAACTACCTCCTCTTTTTGAAAGCTTCTTTCTAAGTGCCCTCAGACTAAAGTGCTCCTCTTATTGCAACAATTTTACTATTGTTGATGGCCAGTAATCCACTCTTTTATCTTCCAAGAGTTGGAAGTTTGGTTTTTCCGGAAAACTTTCCACACCACTTAAAGCTCTGTGCTGTTAAATTTGGCCGAGTTTCTTTCCAAAAGTATTAACCTTCGTAAGGCGTTTTTCGTTTTTGTTTTAGTTACATTTTTTATCCCAAAAGCAACGTTTTCAATGGTCATGGAAGTTAAATGACAATATAATATTTTGCGATAAAGTTTCGTGACTCTTTCTAGCGATGCATAGGCAAAAAACTATATTTACTTATACCTAGGTAAATAATTGCTCAGAGTGATCTCCATGATTTATAAATTGCTCAGATTTATTGATTTACTTTAAATGGTAACATATACACTTCCGTCGTGAACATCTTAAAATGATACCGACAAAATTAATTTAATTTTTAACCAATGTTTTTTGCCTCACTCATGCTGTCTTTATTTGAACGCTGGAGTGGTAGAGTGATCGCTAAATTCATTTACGTTTATGATTCTTGAAGATAAGAATGCCTCCAACGATCGTATGCACAGGAAAAGCTTCAGTTTTGCTGATGATTTGTGTTTTAGTATTGCTATTTTGTATTCTGTGCCAGCATGTCCTCCTCTCTGCGGAATTGATCTCGGTCGGCCTTACCATTCACCGTAGTCTCTTAATTCAATGTTTTATCTTGTTTTTATATACTCTAGAAATTCCATTCGACCAACGCTTCTGTTGCGTCAGTAGAATTGATTCAAAGCCGAGGCTGGCTTTTCTGCATTCATGATGTGCTCCGACCATTCTAATGCCACCATAAACTCGGCTACCTTCTTTGCGGATGTAATTCTGAACCCTGTCTCCTCGATATTGGCACCGTTTCTCCCTCTTCAAGTATTTTCATCTATGCGCTTGACTTGTTGATGCATATCTTCCAAGCAAGTGCCTTGTGTTTTCAATTCAAGGTTTCTACTAGACCTCATAGGGTAGGTACTGTGCCTTGTAATCCAAATATTTATGATGATTAACCACGCGTGTTTGTAACATTAAATGAGCATTACGCAGTAGCCAGTTTTAGTAATGGATAAAATGTTGAAGTTGTTGTAGTTCTGGGAAAGCCAGAAAAAGATTTGACTCATCACAGATAATTGGCTAAATTTCCGACAGTAATTGATACAAGGTGTATGCCACCATTTTAAAAAATTCATGAATCCACTGTTACTTGGCAACTATGTTCCTGAAGACTCTTGGTACGCGGAAAAATATATAGTTTGTATACTATCGGGTTGGTTGTTGAAGTAATTCATGGTTTTTCATGAACTTAACTGCACTATTTTGATGATGCTTGCATCATTTCTACTTTAATTTTAATATTTGCATTTCCTAGCATCAGCAGTGGTCAATGAAATATAGAATATTATTTTTTGTTTACAATCGGTGCCTATCTCCGGATTTAATGTAGAACCTAGCTCGTTTTATCGACATATGTTGTGTTTTCAATTCTAATTTGATTCCACGGAGTCAAAATGACTTTCAATTATCGCTTTAGGTGAAAAAACAATGTCTGTATTCTATATGTAATCGTGAATGAATTATTAAATCTAATTTTAAAGTGCTTATATCAAACGAAAACATTACATTAATTGTTTAATGGAGAACATTTGTAAAGTCTTTGACATAAAATGATTAGCGCGATAGGATCATTTCATATTACACATTGACATCCAGGTAGTCATTCATAGTCCTATACGGTCCTATACCATCTACGTAGTGTATACAAAGTCCTATCATGGTCCTATACGTGGGCCATAAGTATCAGGGAAATTATTCTCCTCGCATAGTAACCCTATATGCCCGTGCCATCAGTCAATTCCTTCGCGGTGTAGTAATTATAATAAATAAGTGCAAAACATCGAAAGTCGACAATTTTCGCGTGATTTTTGCCTTCTACACTGATAAACGAACCAAGAGAATCAAATAGATGGTAACTTATCTGCTTCGTATCCATATATGTGAGTTGATCATGAATAAAAGCGGATTTGATGAGGGTAATATTGCGTCTGGCAGCGTTTCCTGTCCACTACTACCCACCGCTGTGCTTTTATGACACTCCCGATCCACCGCACCCTCAAACCCTTTCCACTCCGCAGTCCATTAAGCATTCCCAACGCCCTCTCGCCATGGTATTCTTCTCAATCCACTCTCTTCTTCATCCTTCGAGAAAACTTCCCCCATCGCGTCTCCTTCCTCGTCATAGTCCCTCCATCTCCCTCCCTTTAAGGATGGGAAACTTAGCGGAATGGTTAAGAGCAAAGGCTTTATGTTTTGCGTGGCATGAGTTGTAGCCGACGTGGCGTGAAGTTATCTTCTCAAATCCCAGTCTCCATCGTTGTTGAGATACGGAATCAGCTCTCCCCCCAAATCCCATACAAGTCGCCTCGGCCACCGCTTCTTGAAGGATCCTCCTGTATGTGTCCCCGTAAAAATACCGAAGTGGGATAGTGGAATTGCACGGGGATTATATTTTGTTTCATCCCAAAGAAGATGAATTTATTCGCCATGCCGAAAATCACCGTTCATTACTCATGATCTACGCCCATTTCTAGCTTTGACTTGGAGAGAGTTTCTCTGTATCTTTTCGTAGGCCAAGTTCATGTGCCACAGGGATAAAACGTAGCGCCTATTTTTAGCTGTAAATTTAGCTCAATACTCGTCTTTATTATGATATTTTATGCAGAGATAGTAAATGGAACCGACGTGGCCAATAGGAACCCATAAGATCCAGAAATTTCCGGCTTGGTTATGGTATCGTGTTTCCTAAAACCTATCGGAGGTTTTTGGGTCTCAATTGCGAACAATACTAAACAGAAGGAAGCAAAATCTTGATTATGGAAATAAAATCCTTTAGAAACAAAATCTGATGTGTAACAGCAAGTGCTTTGCAGTAGCAATTCAACCAACTAATCATGTCACATTCCACCCTATTTAATCCGGTTTTGGCTGTTCGAGGGAAAATGTAGTCCATGCTTACAGATTTAATTTTATCGCGCTGACAGGTTTTTGCACAGCACATCGACCAAAAATCGTCAGGCGCATGAGTTCTATTGATGTCGTGAAAGATTTTTATAAAATATTTTATTTATAATTACTGAATTTTATTGATACTTAAAAATACAATTTCGCAAAATTATTGTGAAAAGAAATGGTACTATACCATTCAGCATCTCTCCTCTGCTATTGTTCATCGTTACAGGAGAATATTATCAATAATAAGCGAAAGTCAAAGACACTAAAATATTATTGTTGATGAGGTTGCTCCTATTAAGAGGAGTTCTTCGTATGACACATGATTTCTTAGTTCAGAGATCTGAAATCGCATCGATTCCTATACTATATAAAAGGTAATTCTGTTAACTTTATAGACGTGATGCTCCCATTTGTTTATAAATTACCATTTTATTTCTCATAATCCATCTTTTAAGGAAACAGTTTAGATTTCATTGTAATTAAGAATTTTATATCTAGTACTGTGTAAATATCGTTTAATGACGCTATGCTCGTGTTTCAACAGCACTTTGCCAATAAAAGATATCCTGGTTATTAGATTGTTGTCATATTTTATAATAACACCTGGAATGGATTTTAAATGAAAATGGCGACTATGATCGATGGATTGACAGTTTAATAAATCTTTAGGCTCCACTTGGATGTATGAACCTTTCTTTCATTATATTTTGGAGATAATCAGCGAAAATCTGTTTTGCCGATTGCTCAATGTGACAAATTCAATTGGTTGCGTGCGATTAAATCATTATATAAGATTAGTATCATGCTCAGCGTGTGTATATAAACAAGATATCGCACAGCTACCCCCAGTATCGACTTTCATTTCTCTCACTTTGACCTCGTCCATCTCAAACTCAGGGACCATCGTCCATTCCTTCCCTCCCATCCATTTTCCATAGTGCCAACGTGCCCTTCTACCTTTACCCCTTTCTCGTCTATCCTGCGGTTGATAGTTCCACAGCTCCCGTGTGCGACGACGTCGCGGTCCCCAGAGTCCTCTCGTGTGGACTCCCTGAATTATGTTGGCTCCACGCCACCTTAACGTTGAGCTATAGGCATGTATGAGGGTGGTTTGTACGTGTGTTTACAATTCGGGGGAGTGGGTTTTGCAAGTGCCCGGTCTCTCGTGCATGTATTTGTCCGCAGGTGAGGAGGGAGGCGGGGTTTCAGTGCGTTTTCGTCTGCGCGTGAGGCATTGAGCAAAGCAGAAAGAGAGGATGACCGGCTGTCAGGTCAAAGTGAGGAAAGAGTCTGTCGGCTTCAATCTTTTTATGAATCTCTGCCTCGTTCTGCGCCGTGTCAGCGTGGAATGAGGAGATATGCTCGAGGTAGCGAGACATCAAAAGACCCTCTACGGTCAGCGTCCGAGTCCTCACTTCACACACCTTCCTCACTCCCGTCCTCCCTTCCCCGTGCGAATTTTCTCACCATCGCTCCCTCCCTTTTCGCAAACATCCCTCATACACACACACACACACACACACACGTGTCTCTCAATTCTTCCACTTATCATTCCAGCGGAGTAAAGGCAGCCTTATTGCAAAAGGGTTTGTGTTCTTGCACCAACTTTCTCATTTCTCATCTAAGGTTACCCTGATTTCCGTAATTTTTTCAGTGTCACACACATGTTTAAATTCGGCTAAAAAACCTTTGTTCTTTTCAATAGGCATCTAGAGTAGAAGATCGAATGATTACTTGCGTAATAGAAGATATATTTTTGGCACATTTTAGCGCGATTCGAATCTAATGAGAATTAGAGGTACGAAGAACTTTTCTTAGCTCTAAGTGTTATCTGGATGACTAATAGCTGTTTTAAGAATAGCTTAATTTTACCTCCATTGGGTACTGTATCGAAATAGTGGTAAAGTTTTTATCACCGCAGAGTAAGTAAGTAGGTATCTCCTGGTTGAATGTATTGCTCGGGGGTATGACCTGGATAATAATGCCCTTGATTCCTTGATACCCACTCCTGATCACCCACCGGGCTTTTATTGCTAGACAATTTAGGTTGGGATTCTCTCACGCAGCGGCGTTTACAAAATAGATTAAACTTATTAAAAACATTTAAAGATGGGCCCTTTTCCGATGACATCAAGAATATAATACGAACCCCAACGTATTACGGTCGGAGGGATCACGGATGTAAGATTAGAGAGATAGACTGCAAGACTGACAGGTTAAAATGACATTTTTTCCTAGAACGATAAGAGACCAGAATGCTTGTAGTCGAAATTCCCCAGGAGTCAGCCCATTACAATAAGCATTAACGTACAGATTAGGGACTGCGCGTGGATATATATATACATATATTTTTATATTTTTTTCTTACAGGTTCCCCCCACCTTCCCCTACCAATTTGAATAAACCCCAATCCTCTCATCCCCACCCTTTTTATCCTGGTGTTACACCCCTTGCCACACTCCTTTTTTGGAGGCACAGGGTATTTATGTAGATTTTGATGTAAAATTATTGCACACTGACACACAAATATAAATATAATATTTATCTATTTAATATTAACTAGGTGAAGTTATTTTGGTGTTTAAAACCTTTTCAATTTCTTTCACATTCAGATGAATCGTTATTCTCTGATCCTCTATATTTCCTTTAAAGATAATGCTCAGTTCATACTGACAATCAATGCTTTTTTCATTACTTCCGATGCTTTTATCAAGTGGTTGAATAGTATTGACCTGTTTACATATAAAATTTTCCTTGTCAAATTTGACGAAATGATATTTCCTCATTTATTTCCATCTGTCTCTTTAAAGAAGTAGATCTTCTTTAAGTTCATTTATATTAATTTTGAGGTCCTTTGATAAAATTTTAATGCATCAAAATAATATCTAGATGTCTGTTTGAGCATATTTACCAGATGTTAATTTTATGTACTTTTGCATAAATATCAACGAGTGCTCTGAAGAGAAGTCCACTCTGCTTATTTCAAAATAACATTTTAATAATTAATGGATTTTCGACCGCTGTAGATGTACGCTGTGCAAAATTGTATCGTGAATTGCATTTTTCAACTCCTCATTGCGTAATACAAATTGACTGGTAATATCTGAGAAACGTTTGTCGTAATAGAGTCTCAAACGGTGTTGAAAGATCTACTGAGTGCAAAATGAGAAAATCGAGTAAAATATTCACCTCGAGAGATCTTCGTAGAAAATTTGTCTTTAGATTTTACAAAATTTAAATAATTCAATGCAATTTGAATATAAATAAGTCATTTTGCTTTCTTATTCTCTGTAGAGAGAAATTGTCTGTATGAGTTATAGATATTAAAAAATACATACAATTAAAATACTTTGATAAGTTTCCCTTTGTAACTTTAAGAACAATCTATTTATTTCTTAATTAGAGTTGTTTCTTAAAAATCTTATCGACCATGTATTCCTTCTGAATTCTCATTTGTTATCCCATATTGATACTTATGTACTCTCGGAGCTTGATATTTTGTACTTTTCCCAATTTCTCTCTCTATTTCTCCAAAATAATTTTCTCTTTATTTTCATGTCGTCTTAATGTGACCTGATCTTGTTTTACCCTAAGTGCTTACTTACACATTATTTTAGTCATGTAAATTTTGAGTGCCTCGTTCATTGAAAAATTCATCGTGAAAGATCCCATGAGAACATATTTATTTTTCCATGGAAATGGGAGAAATGAAAAGGGAGGATCCCACGGTCCGCTCCCTCTAAAAAAATTACCTTGCCTTGTCTCGTGGAGATTTCCTCTTTCAAACTATATCTCCCTATCACTATCTTCTCCCTATCCCTTTGCCGTAATCCTCCTTCACTCCTCTGTCAGCTGACGCTTAGCGAAAATGGGTCCTGTTTCCTGAAAATAAGAGGAAGATGGAGTGAGATAAGGGAGGAGTCTGGCGTGAAAGTGAAAGGGCCAGGAGTCATATCTCTCCCCTGCACTCCCCATGTCCATCTCTTTATGTTTCACTTTCGAACTTTCACTCTTATCAATTTTCCCTTTTCGTAGTCTCGCTTCCAAGCCCTTTTGGACCAACCCAGACTCTCTCTCCCTGACCCTCTCCCTTCCCCTCTACCTACCACTGATCCCCTCCGCTATGAGCACCGCTTCAAAACCCTAGATGCAAACGACCGCTCTGCTTTACAGTTTCACTTTATGCCGTATCACTGGGACGCCTGCGCCCACTTTCCCAGCCCTCATGAATGTGTATATGAATGCATTCTCTTCTCTGCATTTCTCGCCTTCCCTTTTCCTTCTCTCCGAGTACCCCAAAATCCTCACGCTCTCCGGTTCATCTACATCTACAGAATTCCCCGGAATCCTCCGTAAAGGTAACTAACTAGGTGCCACGGTAATTTACCGAATGTGCGGAAATATTAGTTCATACATTATTATTAGAATTAGAATATGCGTTAGCTTTTGCACAAAAACACTCGCGCACATGAACACATGCATGTCTACATACACATGCAATAGCTGAAGTGTGCGTGATTGCTCATTAAATTTTAGACGCTTTGGTCATTTGGGGCGATGGAAGAACGAGTACTTTACCTGTCTATGACGGGGTCTATCTCTCTTTATTTTATATCGATGCTCGAATCTACCGATATAATTTGACGCAGGATAAATTACCCCAATATCGTAGGAAAACTTAGGTGCACAGTACTTTTCCGAAAGTCCAAATCATACCTGTGTTTTCTTAGTGAATCAAGAAACTTCGTGAATTCCGTCCGCTCCATCCAAAATTTAATTCGATTTTGCCTGGCATTGCCCCTTTAGGTGGAAGTGGGTTTCCAATCGAAATTGGCGACTCACGGTTTTCGTTTCTATTTCTGAGTGGCTACGGGCGGGGATATGGCTGTGGAAGGTAGCGAAGTTCCATAGTAGCCTAAAGGAAAAAAGGTGGTGAAAGGTGGCATCGGATATGTATATATACACACATAGATATTTGAGAACATTAGGAAGTTAAGGAGATTAGGAGGAAGGAGAGAGATGAGAGGAGGAAAAAAGGGAGAAAATGGAGATGATGCAATGAGATAATCTGACGGCTAAGTTGAAAGAGATAAAATCAGAATCAGGAGAAGGTCGATAATACGAGAAAGATCGTATTGAAGGAGGATACGTATTTGGACTCCAATAAAATGATGTCATTGAAAGTAAAAAATATGCGGTGAAATTTACATGTTGTGGTTCCCTTCCGCCATTATATTCTATGGTGGGGTCAGAGAAATATGTCCCTAATATGCGTTCTTACATTATATAAAAAGGAATGTGGCATGCTATACTTATGAAAAAATAAGGTCCGATATAAAAGTTCTTGTCACGAGCTATTAACCAAACGACATTCTAGTGGGTGGCGTCTTACCCTAGTGGTTTAAGAGTTCGATTACTGACAGACGTTTGAATCCGCGTGACGTTTGTGACATTTTCCGGCTGTTAGATCTACCTGTGAAATTGCAGGTGGCTCATTGCACTGACTCCCATGCCTAAATGTATACATTAGACCCGCCGTTTAGAGCTCAGTACGAGGTATGCTCTAAACATATATAAAAAGGGTCATGCACTTAACCTTTACATTCCAACTTCAGGGTAATACTCGTATTATTTTTATTTATTTTTTAATATTTTCTATTTGGTTAGTTTATTGCTATGGTTACCTTTCCATTTACGGTCACTATTTTGCTAAAACATATAAGGGATGTTGATTGGTTTGTAGAAAGATTATATGCCCGTCGAAATGTTTAAGATAAATTGTTTCAGCTCGGAATTATACCCCGGCACAATTTGATATTTGTAATCTATTATAAAAGCAGTTTATCTGGTCTTATCAAGCCTTTTACAAATTTCAGCTTTATAATTTTATACTGCGTGCGCTCAGGTTCATGAATGGTCGTATTTACGACTGGTGCACTTTTATAGGCTAAATTATCTTGATGATTATTCATAATAGTTCAGTTACTGATTCGTTAGTATTAAACTAATCAATAAAATAAAACTAAATATTTTCATCGGGATAAAGGTTGTTGTTGTGGCAAATCTATCGTATGAAAATTTGCGGATTGAGTAACAAGGATGATAATTCTGAAAAAATTAAAGAATAGTCCCATTCGTATCGTGGCAAAGTGAAAGGTTTTGTTAGTGAAGAAAAATTCTACCTTCTCTCTGTGAGAATTGTGGTAACTTCAACGGATAATTTATTGGGTTTTTAAATCCAAAGTTTGCTATCTGCAATCTTTGTTTGGTATCTTAGCCTGCAGTATCTTTCTTTTACTAGTATGGAAAATCTTAGTCGTATTCGTATGAATACAATAATCTGAACTCTTTTTATCTATCTAAATTATTTTCATAAATTGATCTTCTCATGTGTTTTAAATGTATTTAATAAACATTTTCTAAAGAATATTCAGCGAAAAATGTTTGAAATCATAATTAACAACAAAAAATAACTTGTTAATAATTTCTCCCACATGTCAGACTTCCAAACCATTGTAGAAGTGAGAATTCTCGTCTCAATCCCCAAAGTTCTCCAGAGTTTGGGTTGATTTCTTCCTTCTCTAAATTTATAGGAAATCGAAACGTATTAATATGAATTTTCCACCCAATATTTTTGAAATTAGGCAAGCTAAGTCTAATAATAGAAAATCGTAGTTCCTTCACTTAATAAACCATTCTTTCGGGTTCCCCTTAACGGTTTCACTAATTACGTCATGAAAGCAAGATAGAGTGAAATGGCAAATTCATTTTTAAAATATTCAAAGGTAATATGTAACCTGCAGAGATGTCACCTATCAGAGAAAATGAGGAAATATAGTATAATGGGGGAATATCTTTCAATATGGATTGCTTGGAAAAACTCTGCACTCATTCAAGTAGTATGGGAGCACATGATAATGTTTGACGACGATACTAGATTCACTTATATTCTAGCCGCTGGTAATGTCCAGAAAAATCTCCTAATATTAATTCCACCTCGGTATCTAACACAGAAAAAGATTTCATTCTGAATCCCTCTACCATTTGGGTATTCAGAGCTCGCTTTTGGCATTGCAAAGAACACATTTAAATTCTCTCTGTATTTGAAGAAAAATCTTTTGAGTTTAGATGTGAAATTTTATAATTTAAAAGGTTAAACTTGAGCTATTTTAATAAAATAATATCATCAATTACTTAAAGTAATGTAAGAGTTAAATAATAATTTCGGAGGCTACTTTGGAATAGAGAGATTTTTGTTTGATTTGTAAATTTGAAAGGCTAATATCGTTACTATAACATCGCTAGGGTGGATTCTTAATATTAGTTCAATAGCTTGTATGCTCTCGCCAAGGGAAATGCGTTATAAGCACGTGCTTGGATTTTTCAGATCTATAGTATAAATAACTTTAAGTGTTACGCGGAAGCCCTCATGCACAGCTTTCTTCGGTATTTCATTAAGACAAAATAGGATTAGCAAAAGGAAATCAAGGATCTGGAGAAAAATCGTAACGGGACAGGAAATCGAGGCACTCTGATTTTTCCGGAAAGCGGATAGAATTAATTAAAAATGTATGGACTTGTATCGATATATCCCACAGTGAGGGAAGGAAGAAACGACGATAAAATTGTAAACTAGAGGTCATATAATGCTATTCTCCCAAGTGGAGAATGGCGTTGACACACTACCTCCTTTGCAAAAAATATCGAATCCGTAGGAAAATCGGTCTTAAATCTTAATCGACACCGGAAGGGTTTCGATTACACTCCTTTTCCTCTCGCGCGGAGATCCTCTTTTGCTCCTTTTGTTCTCTTACTCCCCATCCCATAGGATTTACTCTCTCCTCTGATCCCATAATCCTTCGTTAAAACTTCCGCCGGGGGAAAAAATAAGGAACGGAGAGAATTTAGGAGGTCGTTGGAAACCCCGGGATGTTACTTGGAGCGACGGTTAGTGGAGAATGAGGAAGAAAAATTCGAGAAAAATATACTTCCAGCCCTCGCTAAGAGGGTGGCTACATCGATGTCTCATGGCGTTGAATCTCTCTTTAATTTAGTTCAAATTATAACGAGCAAGAATGTTGTTCCGAAGTGGAAATGACTGACCCATCGCAAGGGACGCATCGAACACATCCTCCAATTTTCACTTTCATCCCATTTTGAAGAAATAGAGTGAAATAAAATACCTACAGCTTTTTTATTCCTTAATATATCCACCCAACTTAATTATAATTTGCATTATAAAATAAAACTACCGCAAATTAGAAGATACGTTCCATTTTTTGGAACAGGCAAAAATCGAAGACAAGCCAAATCACGTCCAAGCAAATCAGCCGTCAACAATTAACTGAACGTTCAAAATGGGCGAACTTTTCGGCATAAGTGAGAGACATGAGTACCAACATAACGCCACAAAAAATCGTAAAACAAATATACTTAACCAGCGGAAATTCAAACTTCGCGATACTTTTTGATCAGACCTCGTATGTAATCAAACATCACTGCACGTTCCGGTAATTATTTGCTGAAGAAGATTATGTTATTAATTAACATCGATGTTATACGAGTATGCTTTCTGTTACTGAGTTTCAATAATTTTCGCCTATATGCATGAGTAAATGGCTGAAGAGTCTTGAGAAGTTTCATTCCGGTTCCCTCACAGCTAAACTCGTGACTCCAACGTGATATTTGACGCAATTATTCCACCACGTGTTTGATGCTTCATCTTGTCGCCGCATTCATGCAGACATCAGCCATTCAATTATTGTCAGCTGCTGCCGGATGAACGGACAGGACTGGGCAGCATGCACGCAGCTCGCTTGAGGGTTTTGATGGGAACATACCTTTCCTGTGGGATCCCAAAGGAGCGGGAAAACGTGGATCTAGAGGTAGAAGAAAGGAATTTGGTTGGCGCGAGGATGAGGACAGAGGATCAAGAAGGGAAAGGAGTGGACAGAGACGGAAGAAGGAAAATGAGTGAAGGAGATGGATGATTAATCATGCTCTGCCATGGGATGGGACCTCTATAGAGGTCGAGGAGAAGAAGTGTTGGGCGGGGGTATTGCGAAGGGAGATGGGGACACGAACACGGGGTGAGGGGTGAAGAGAGGGGAGGGAACGGAAGTAGTGTAAGAACGGCGGAGAGTTGCCGTGGGTGTATTGCACTCCGTCAGCGTGAGACGGGAATTACTAGCAGCCTCCTCTTAGTTCGGAGGAGATGGGCATTTGGGAGCAGCTTAGCAAGTTTGTCGGGGGAAAGGAGTATTAGAGGGCGAGAAAATAGAGCGGATAAGGCGGGGAGAGGGACGGGTTAAGTTCTGCTGCGGATGAGGATGGCAGGAAAATGGGGCGAGGGGGGGTGGCGGTGGTACGGATGAGGAAGCGGAGAGGGGAGGCGAAGGAGGGCTTTGAAAAATCAATCTGAGTAAAACGGTGGGCATAGTATATGTATAGGGAAAGGGCGGAATGGGTGAAGCCCTCAGCGTATCTCATGAGATGTTCCCATTCACACGCCCTTCTCCTTTCCTCTCCGCGATTCTCCAACTTCCTCCGGTCCCCTTCTTTTCTCCGTGGAGGGAGTTTTATTTTTTTTTTGCGGGCGCGAGGGGCAGGGGTTGTTGTAGGTTGGGGCGTTGCGGTGGAGTTTGAGCGGAGGGGGACGAGTAGGGGAGTGGGGAAAGGGTTTACTTCAGGGTAAAGTCTTTTGTTTGATGGGAGATTGGGTGGGGAGAAGGGCTTCGCTCTCCCAATTTCCCGCTATCCGTACTCCAGCAATTCTTGTCTAGAGGGCGGCAAAAAAATAAATAAAGGCGGGAGATGGAGACAGATGGGTAGGCGGGGTCCAAGGGCAAAGGGGCCGAGAAGGCAAACGGATTTCTCGGGGTAAAGGAGTGAGCGTATTTTTCCTCCTATGTTGTTTGTGTGTTGCTCTGCACGCCAAGGGTCACCAGTCGGGATATTTCATTGTCTGTTAAGGTCTATCCCGCCAGTATTTAAGGGCTGATTTATAACGTTACTTGCCAGTACGCGATAATTACTTGCTTAATAAAAGTTCGTCGCGTTGATAACAACTACTGTGAAAAAAGTACGTTGTACCTATAGGAGGACTATGCGTGTACCAAACACGCGCTTTGACGGTTATATCGTGTCTTATGTATTATGTGAAAATAATTGACCTCACTCTAAATATATTTTATCACAATTATGCTTCTCTATGCAGAGCAGGCAGCATAAGTATTACCACCAAAATATAATACGATTACATTCTCATTTATCCATAGTAGCAATTCATGGACAGTGTTCCACGACCCATTTACTGCTCAATAGATACTAGTTCGATTCCCGGGCAAGGCACTCTGGGCACCTGCAGCTCCACCCAACCTAGTTGATTTTTCGGGTACCAGATCTTCCTGGGAAACCATAACCGGCACAGGGAAAGGAACTGGCCCCCTTACCCTGATGTGTGAATATTCACACGCCGTCGGGCATGGTACATGGGTGAGCTCTACCATCACCTACTAAACCTACCTTCGGGTTGATTACTGTGTTATGGTTAGATACTAGTTGATTAAAGTTGTGATTTTACAAGCTTTAATATATCTAATAGGCTAGTGTTTATAGTTGAATATTACTTTACAGGAAGCCATTTTAAGTTTGGGTTTGCAATGCAGACATTCGATCGCAGTTGTGCTTTACCAATATCACCCTTTCACGAATTTGAAGCTTCGTTGCATTTATTTCACGCTCTCGATTCAGTGGTTCGTGCATTTCACCACGCTGATACTTTTTTTTAAAACTACTTGGATACTAATTAGTTCGGTGGAATTAACGAACCATAAATGTTACCGGGCTAGTATCCGCTCTCTTTCTCATCGAATGTCACTAGAATCTATGCATTGATGTCCCCCTGTAATGCGCTCTCCATGAATATATGATTTACTCAATACCTTTTGATAGCCACATTCAAATGAAGTACTTCAAAAACAGTTTTCTGAAAAAGGACAACATTTAGTGCGCACATAATTTCCGCAGGAAATTAATTATGTCTGTGAATTATGGGATGATTGTGCACGATTATTGTTTATTTTTTTTGTAGCGTGGCATATGATATTGGAAGTTACGACCGACAAAACACACATGATATTGTCACAAAGGCTAAACCTAAGCCTTGCTGGAACTCAACAAAGTAGCCTAGCGCATCCCGACGACTTTATCTTCTTGCCCAGCGTAAAGGATGATTAGTAAATGTTGGACGCCACCAGAAAAAGTAACGGCGGCTGGCATTGCAGAGCATCTCATTTATTTAGGTTTAGACATTGCTGTTACGTTCACACTGTGCTTTTTCATTTCCTGCAGCCTCAGGATGCTTTTTATCCTAGGGTCATTGTTCTAATTATTTCATTTTGACTCAGATTAAAATATATTAGCTTTTTAATGAATATTACGGAAATACCGCAGAGCTTCTTTTGGTAGACGCATACCTATATATCATTCGTTCCCTTAGAGCTCCAGGCGAATGTATATGATGTTTCATAGTTCTCGAGAATTAATTGACTCTCTACTTTATTTTCTATTTGCTTCCTGTGCAATATTTGATTTTCAATTGTTATCAATTGATCATCATCGTTTTTTCAATTAGTCCCTTCTTAATTGTGTTTTTTATTAGCTTAGTGTAGCTGTAGTGTAGTTCATTAGTGTAGCTATTTCATTAATATGTATAATAATAGAACATTTTAATGGACGTCATTTTCCTCATACATTTCATTTAAATGTGATCAGTTTTTACCTCATCTAATCTGGTATGCGTTTTGGATGAAAATACGCAATAGGTACCCAAATTTTTACGCAAATCAGTGCGTATTTTCATAGGTTACTTACTATGAATTGTTAGTATTGATTGATTTTGTTAGCTTTCCATAATTTATTTTATGATGGGTTGCTCTTATTCAAAAGCATAGGTTTGGTGACGTTAATAATTATGTTAATGCTAATGTTTCTTAATAGATCATTACCTTCTAAATTGAAATTTTGAAAGATATTATCTGTGATACATTTTATAAAGTGACCACTTGAGCAGACTGATGTGGTGGATATTAATGGGAGTAGGAAATACTATGTTTTTGTTTTGCTGTTGGTTAAAGAAAAACTATGTTTGTTTTATCTATAATGCTCGAAAAATGTTTGTTCTTGTGAAATGAAAGATACGGGAGAAATCAGTTTACTCCTTCATCATTCGATAAAATAGCTCAGTGCACAAGAGCAAAGGCGGAAGATACCCGAGGCCTCTTGTGGGGGTAGCCTTTGAGGCGCACCTTCCGAGTTTGAGGTCACATTCGTAAATGAGCAGATTTGCCGTTTGAGCCGCCGCGCTACCGCGTTTAGATAGCTTGAGCTTGGAATTCCTTTTTCTGACGCGGGGAAATCAATCAGGAGGAGAGAACACACCGGTCGCTGAAGGCTTCCGCTAAAAACCTCAAGCGGAGGCTGCTAGGAAATCCATTCCTGTTCCTACCTTGCTTCCATCTCCGGTTCCCTTTGATTCAACCGCCTCACGACCTAACACTTTGTGACCCACCGTTTTACCACCCCTCAGCCCTCCTCCCCTCTGGATGATCGCGAAACAGAAGAACACGCAACCTTACCGCTACCGCATTTCACGAATCCATCAAGTGTTTTCCTCGCCCTCTCTTTCACTCTCGCATGCACGATTTATCGATGGGATCCCGGTAGGATCCTTTCTCTCTTTCTCCATCTCTTGCGATTCTCCCCCACTTCTTCTCTTCCTCTCTCTCTTCCTCTCCTTCCTAAGTCTAGTCGTTGCTATATCCCAGGACATCTCCTTATCAAGCCACCTTGACGGGGGTGTAATTCCTCGATTCCCCTGCGGTTGCAGCCTAGTATTTTCCATAGTGATCTTCGACGTCGGGAAGTGAAGTATCTCCTTTCGATCACTGTGAGGACACGCGACAGGGTGATCGCTTTTTGTAGAATAGATCTTAAGAAACTCTTGTATTGTGCCTCTGCCTATGCATTGATAGCTGCCATACTAAGTCTCTACGTATGTAGTTGTATCTAGATAGTTTTAAATTGCTACCATTATATCTATTCGATCCTCGAAAACAATCTTGGAATATGCATAATTTGTTCCTTAATCAAGCTTGCACCTCTTTTCCCCGGATAGTCTTTTGGGGAGAATGTAAACTTCATCTCTTGACTCGCCAACTTTATAATAATTTAGAATACATAATAAAAGCGTGGTGAGGGTAAAAAATAAGGAAAACTTTACACTTTCACACACTTTTAATACAATACAATGCAAAGGGTACTTTTAATACAATACAATGCATAGGTTATTCTACTAAAAGTGTGTGGAAGTGTACAGTTTTCCTTAGTGGTGGGGGTAAAACCCCACCATTAAGGAATTCCATAAAGTTAAGCCTGAAACTCTTAGCTTTAATAAAAGCATGATTACGAAGGTAAACCAAATAATGCATTTTTGATTTGAGGTGGTGAAAATATTTGAGATGACCTTCTCTTAATTACTGTCTAGAGTCGTTTGCGTGTACTAGCTCCTCCGACTCAAGTGTGCATTTCTAAGCGTATTGATGGCTTCTATGGCGAATATTGTGTGACATTTAGCAATAATTTAAATGGGAATAACCGATTTTGTCCTGTAGGTGATGTGCAAAGTTCTTTTTATACGATTAAACACCACTAAAATGTTACGCTAAAACCATTTATTGCAATGAAATTTATGGACGAAGTCGTTAGATACTTTAATTTTGTCACTATACATTTTAAGGTCAATGTGTTAGGAAGTGTAATAGTGTTCCATCCGTTCTGATCCTACAACTTTCTATCCTAAATTACGAGGGTTCACTTCTATTACAAAGTTAAGGGAAACTTGTTTTTCATTTGGCTCTTTTCCATGGTGGTAAGTTAAATGTTCATCCTCATTATATTTTCGAAAATATCTTAAGAGAAGTGCAATATTCGATAACCTTGCCGAACTCTACTCTTCGTGATTTCCGGTGCGCCTTGTTTACCATTTTTTTGTTAATATTTTCAGCATGAATTTGATCAAGAAACAAAATTCTTAGCCAGAAAAGCATTTTGCATGGTTGAAAATATTTTCATCAATTAAACTGGCTACAGTACATCAAAATGAAATGAGAATTGCTAAAATAAATTGACTTAATTGAATAAATTGGTTAAGACCCCATAAGCGAGCGAAAATAGTACTTTAATTTGATACGACTACTCAAGGAAGAATTAAGGAATGGATGTGACAAAATTTGAGGGAATTAGAGCTGAAGTGGGGTTGAATATAAGAAATGTAGGTAAAATAAGTCGAAGGAGTATTCAGTTCGAAACAGCATAAGTCTTCTCATGAATGGTAAAATATGAAAATACCAATTAGTTTGGTGATCATAGCCAAATATATAAATATTCCTTGAACATTTTAACGCAGGTGAATCGTATCGATTGCGATGTTTTATGATCATTTTGTTTTTAGTTCTGATAAGATTTCGCGTTAATTGTAAACTGGAATAAAATAATTTTGCACAAATTAGAGCGTGAAATTTAAGTTTAGGACGGGTATATTTACATGAGATTCCATTCCCAAATGTAATTAATACAAAAGTGACAAATTGCAGTAAGAACGAGAATATTTTTTTACATTCGCCATTGTTATACTCCTACGGCCATCCCTTACCTAATTGCGAGTCTCTTTCATTCTCGCGAGAGAGAATTTATATACCATACCTGCCCTCACGAATCCCCACTGTACTTTCCCCAAGGACAAACAACAGCGCGCATAACAGCTCAAGCCGGCATAAATTATTTATTCTCATGCCCTCCACATCTCCCCGCAGCGAACAGTACTTATCCCATTTCGAAAGGATTATTTTCCAAAGGCTTACCTTTAAAACCGTTTCGCCGCGCAATATAAAAATAAGCAGAAACAAACGTCGGTGAAATGTGCATGTACCCCACTCGCCGGGTGAGGAAAAAAAAACCCGCCCACACAAGAAACACACGCGCGGTAGACACCATTTCGAATCCGAGTTTCCCTGCATTGGAGTCGTTCGCTGTTTTCCCGAAAGTGGGTTTTTGTTCTCTGTCCCTTCTTTTCCGCTGTGGGCGTCGCGTGCATGCGGTCCCTCCTCCCCACGTGTCCGTTCCGACTGGACACCTGGGAAGGACGAAGAGACGAAGGGAAAGTCTTGTCGGATTTTCGGTTCCTTCGTCCTCGCCACCTTCCCCTCCCCCGAGTCTCTGTCGCTTGGCCATATCAACACGCCCACGTCCTCCCCCTTCCTCCCTCACACCCCGAAAATGTAAAAAGATGGTGGTGGCTCATAACAAAGAGGCATCCACATGCATATTCGAGGCAGATGTGCGGAGGGAATGAAAAAGGAGCGTCGCGGGAGTGTCGGGAAATGTCTTTTTATTTGCGCCAAAAACTCATGATGCATTCACACTCCCGCTAGGCCTGTCCATCCATTATCTACCCATCCCCCTCGGCCCTCGGGGTCCTCCCACCTCACTCTTCCCATCAACCACCCCGCTAAAGGGAGACGCAGGAAGGACACTCACCTTTTCGTGCATATTTCCCTTCCCACGCGAATCCCTCTCCTTCCTGTCTTTATTTCAACTCTTTATTCGCAACAAGGCCTTCATTTGTTCTTCCTCCGTGCATAAATGTGGCTTTTCCCTTTGTCCTCCGCACTTTCCTCCTGCCTTGTATCCTCCCATTCAAGAGTGCTCTTAACTCATCCTAAATTAAGAGACGTCTCGGCCGTGCATCTTTTCAACTCCGGCATAGTACATGGTTCTTACGTTTTCTGTATTTTACTTGAGTGATCTTTTGTTTCCAGGTTATTCCATATTTTACTTCCATTTGTTTTCACGATTCATGCATTCCATTTAAGTCGTGCCTCGGTTTCCACCGTTCTACCGGTCGTTTACGTTTTTCTTTCGCGTCGTGGTCGTTCAACTTGGTCATTTATTTTTTCTCTCCTGTTTATGTTCCCTAGACCTTACCGTTATTAAGTTCACTTTTATGTATAGTTTATAAGACTAATTCGCAATGTAAATCAGTTAAGACAGTCCTCCTGTGAACTCTTTTTTTCTCAAATGAAGTAAGTAAACCTAATCATCGTGGTCTATTCAAGTCTCAATTTATTGATGTACTTAGCGAATGGAATTTATAAATTGCTGCCACTATCCGTGCGTTATTCTCATTTGCTTTCTATTTTCCTCTTAAATTTTTGACAAGTGGCATCCCTATTTCATATTTTTAGTGACATTTAATTTAATTGTTGGTGTTTAATTTTCACCACTTTTTTCAAATAAATTTATACCAACACCACCATAGTACTGTGTGTTTCGTAAGTTACCTAAGAAAAAACTTGCATACAATTTTGTGTTTTGTAGCCCTATATATCATTAGAAATATTTCATCGTTTGATGATGCTGGTCACGTTATTTAATATGTGGTGAATCTTGACACATTTAAGAAGCTGCAATCATTTTCGTCCTCACTGCCATAAGATTTTTATGATCATTCCTAAATTTCGAACTTAGCAACTCTGGAGAAAACTTTCATGAACAACTGCTACTCCTGAACTCTCGAGACGGCTATAGTATTATTTTCCTCATCACCCCTGAACCAATTTTCTTCCTCATTTTCCATTCGTTCACTTCACCTATTTCTTATCTCTTCCCCCTCAGCACCAAAACATCTGCAGATTGTAGCACCCATCGCCCTTCAACTATCTTCGTCATAATCTTCCATCTTCATCGCCCTACAATCTCTTACGTTGAAACTTTTCCGCTTGACTTCTTTCAACACTGTTTAAATGAACGCCTCTCGTACTACATCTCCATCGAGAAATAACTACGTCCAAAGTCCCCGTTAAGGTACTAGTAGCTTCTTCGAGCTTAACTTTTCCTAATTCTTCCTCATGCCCAAGACTTGTTTTACCTAATCCTTGACACCTTTTCATGACAGTCAAATAGTGCATTTTGGAACTTTTTACTGCTTATCTGAGTACCCGAAAAACATGAAAAACTTTAATGATTTTGAAAGTGTCTGGAGAGCCTGGAAATGTCGTGTATAGGTGCTGTCCTTAAATTAAAGGGATAATTTTTTTTATCTCCCACCACCTCTATAAAGGTCCCGTAAGGTATCAACCCCTTTCTATCCCTTTTCACATAATTATCAGCACTATCATTAATATCTCAAACAAGAACCTTTTTTACTAAAAAAAATAAGGATCGAATTTGGTTGTGAAAGAAGCATTTTTCGCTACAATTTTCAAATGATTCATCTTGATACTGAAATAATTACGCTACCATGGAATTTTTATTTGGTTTCTGGTTTGAGTGGTATCAGAATGCACACGACCTGGAACGAACATTTCTAATTTATTTTAATAAATTGATAAGCCCTTCCAATAATTCCGAATCGACAGTTTCATTAGTGAGCATTTGCACAATGGAATAATAGTTGATGAGAGATACTTAAAATTTGTTCTTCATAAAAACTTGGTGAAATATAATAAAATATACCTTGTAAAATATTCCTCTAGATTCCCCAACCACCCGTAAGAAAGCGAAAGGAAATGTCGCACTCCCCTTCATCCCAAAAGTCCCAAGTAATTAAAGCACATCCCCAAACTTTAGAGACTATCCAGCAATTTCTGTACTTTATGATGATGACGTGTTTTTGTTCATTTACCAGAGAGTTGGCTGTAGTCTCAGCGCTGTCTCAGAGCGTGATTCCCTTTCGTGTGCCTCATAGTATGCACGAGTTATGTTCAGTGAGAAGAGATCATTGAGTTTTCGTTCTTATAATTTGTTGTACAGGAATTGAATTATATGTTATATTGGCGCTCAAATGTGTAATGCTTATGCAGTAAAAGTTTCATCAATTTGACTCCAATGACGAACCTGCGGAAGCCGTTGAATGTTGAAACGTATTCGGATCGCTTACGACGACATGGGGGAAACGTGCGACGCAGTATTGAAAACATATGATAATTTTTTATAGAATAAATAAAATAAGTTTTTACAGAAAAATTCTTGTACTTGTTTAACTAACCCGTCGGCATTGTTTGAAGCTTAAGTTTAAACTCTAACAGACCTTATGTTTTTTATAATGACAGCTGTCTCTTATATTGTTGAGAAACTATACTCAGCATAACGGGTTATTTTTTATTTTGATGATTAAATTGATTATCAGTAGATTATAGTCCACAGTTTGTACTAGGATACGTTTACAATGTGATTTCATGAGGTTATCTGTATAATAAGTTGCAGAAAAAACAATCTGGAAATATTGTTTCGGTTTTTGGTCTCCAATGACTGAAAATGTACTCGAATGTTAGATTTTTAGATTTTTTGTCCCTTAGATTTTTCTGTCCATCTTCCCTGCTATCTCGCTAATTTCTACTGTGAATATTCATTATTGCGGAACACTTTCGTTTTCCGTATCCTTTTCACCGCCGTTGCTCGGAGCAAAATTCCAGGAGGTTTTCTCGCGCCGCGCTGTCTCGCTGACTCCTCTCTACCGGTGCAGACACTCACTCAGTTTCGCCGTACTCCTCAGATCTTCCCAAATTTGCATTAATACACTTACTCCATCCGCAAGTCTGTGCCCACTCTTTTTCCGCCTAGTCTACGGTGGGCTTGATTTTCCCACACTCCAAGTCTTTATGCATTTCTCCATCTCTCTGTCTCTCTCTCTGGCGCATTACCCTCCAAAAACTCCCACAACCTTCTCAAGTTCAGGTCGACCCCAAACTGCGGAGGTCTAGCAGCCAACGCTTAAATTTATTCCATGCTATTTATCTTCCAATCCTCAAACGTTTAATCCGCAAACAGCCTTAATTTAATTCCTGTGTCAGTCAAATCTTTGAATTTCAAGCACAATTTTGGAGCATTACCTGAAAAACAAGGCGGTTGAGCATTTTGCTTGACTCTCTAGGGAGGGTGTGAAGGTGATACATGTAGAGGAATGAGAATTTGCGTTTTTAAGTCCATGCCTATGTCTTTTACCATAATTGGTCTCCCTTCCATCAATTTCTGCTTTCAAAACTATCGAAATACTTGACTTTGTTGCCATTTGAACCGGAATATCAGAAGATGATTTCAAATACTCGTAGGTAAATGAATGACGATTAATTATTTAAAACTTAAGATTTATTTTTTTTTAATTTTATCGGAAGAAGTACATAAATATACTTAAATGAAATCATTTATTGTATTAACTTAGAAATACGACAAACAAACTAAACTGCTGGAACTGAAGTAGAATTTTGTGGTGATGGTAAACGGTCATCCTCGGTCTAGTGAACTTCAAGTCTTAGGTAGGAGGAATCAAGTTTAGATTCTTTTGACATCCGATAGTACGACAAAGATATCATGGTATAATGTTATCATATATTTAGTTTACGTAAGCATAATATAAATGTTATGAAATAAGCCAGGAAATACATAAAGCCACAGACTTTTTTCAAATAATATAGCAATTATGACCACGTTACTGTGATGGGTGTAACTCACTTCCAGTTTTATATATTTTGTCACAATGTTCTCATGTTGATACTAACTACGAAGTTCTTAAGCAATTACCAGCGCTTCGCTGTCAAAAGTTTGAAAAAATGTTTGTCCATGTTTCCTTTGCGGTTCACGGGAATTTTTATGAATTTCCAAATATCACTTAATTTCATCTTAAATCTTTAGCAAAAAAAAGAGATTGTGTAAAAGAGGAAAAAAAAGGCTTTGCCAAAATATCTCAATGTAGTTACCTCAGTCTCATAATCGTATATTCTATGAATACTTGATCCAAAGTGGGCAGCGGCGAGCGCGGTATCCTTATTCAGATTCATTCCATGTGCCCTCTGCTTAGCTGTTGTTACCGGAGTTGGGAATCTCGTCAATTGAACGCATAGTCTAAGTAATGTCTTTCTGATCCTGGAAATTTTAAGCCACATAGTAAGATTTGATCCCATGTCTCTTTCAATCGTCCTAATTCCATTGCAAACAAATATCGGTTCCCGGAAGCAATAACTCGATCTCAAGGAACCACAATTTGCATCAGTTCCTTGTAATTAAACGCTGGGGTACCAAGAAAAATGTGATAAACTTGAAATTTATTGGTTTCCGTTGAATTCATAGGATGCTATTTACCGTTTTTCAATTGGAACCTGAAAACTTTTGATTACTTTTTCTGGATATGGAATTTGTGAGCAGATAAATGGTGCTATCCATTTCGTCTGATGGTGAAATGAGAAACGTGATATATGGAATTTCGTCGAAATAGGTACTTAAATGGTAAAATGAAGTAGAAATAAATGTGATTCTTGACATAGTATTTTAAATTTATTAATTAAGGTTGCAATTATAGGTGTGAATATTTCAATTACTGAAACATATTGAAAAAATATTTCGTCTTACTCTTCTCCTAGATCGTTTAGATGGGCTTAATGAGGCCTGATTGATTGAACCATTTTTCGGTGTGTATTGCATTCTTCAAATTCCAAAATTGATATGTAAAATTTTGATTATATTTACCACTACACAAGGAAAAGTATTTCTGTTCAAATCTAAGAAGTAACTGCATATTATAAATAATGCAGTGTGTACTAAATACTTACATTTTTTAATTCACCACCATCAAGTCGTATCATTTAATTAAAGACTAGATCGCTTTTCTCCCATTCTTCTCTTCAATTAACAACATCAACATTTACCATATACCTCCTACTTCTTATGCGTGCTTTTTTATTCCTTTCGTTTTTCATTCAATCCCTTTTCCTCGCTTAATCCTCTTCCTTCGAAAGCGATCCCTACTTTTCGTAATTTCCTTTGGCTGACGGCTTTCCATTAGTGGAATTTTCTCAGCGGTCGTTATCAGGGAATTATGAGAGTTAAGGGTGTCTGATAATGAGCGGTGAAGGTTAAAAAAAAGAACCTAGGCATCATCACTAGATGGAATGGCAACAGTCGAGTCTACGCGTGTGATTTCATCATTTCCCGCCAAGCTTTTAATATATTATCTTCGTATTTACGTCTCATGTGAAGAACTAACACGTGAACCCTCCATGAACTCGAACCAATCCTCTTGAGATATAACTGCATTCACCACACTGCTTGAAGTTTAAACTCGGCATGTGCCCCACTCGCTTAATTAGAAAAAGTATTCAGTGTGATTTTTATCTGTGAAAGGTATGAGTTAAATATAATTTATTTCATTAAAAAGTTCAGTTCTGTAAGAATTTTACCCACATTTTTATTATTAATCCCTATGAGAATATTTTTAAGTACTTTTTTATGCTACTCTTCGTGAAGGCTCTACTGAGTTAACGATCATGCCCACCTCTATGGAAATCTGCATTTGCCCCCGACATTAGGGAGAGAGTAGTCTCACATTGTGCAATCGGAAATCCATCAAAGGTCCACTTTATGTTAAATATAGACTTCCATTTCAAGCGGCTCTGAAATTTTCCCCGGCTAATTACAAGACATCAAAGCCATTCCCCTTCAACGCAAGGATAATCAAGGTTCTTTTTAATGTGAAACTGAACTTTGTGAAAATGAAACAACAAAACAATTTTCATAAAAATTACTGAGCAGAACTTAAATTTTTACCAACTTTCAATTTAGATTCAGTACCCATTTTAAATGCTGAAAGGGAAGTTAACTTGAATACGTGGTTATTTAGCCAGTTTTAAATTATGGAACTTAGTGTAACACATGGATATTATATACCATTTTTTCTTATGGAAAGGTAATATACACCCACGAAAGAATTGTATTAAGAGAACCCTTGTTGTATGTCTTCTTTTAACAACTAATAAAATAAATTGTCTTAATGATTGTGTCACGTGGTGTTATACGGTACATTGGAAACAAACTCGTACGCTGAAGAGGGAGACGAGAGTATCAGAGCTGCAGCTCACTCTGTATGTAATAGAAAACAAGCGATAATACGCTCCTAAGTACGAGTATATTGGTTTTCGATGGTTGACTCGTTGAAGAGAGATAATAGAAGGCGACATTTACTTTTGCCATTTTTTGATATCGGATCGAGTGGGCAGTTTATGCTACACTGCCGTTTGTGGATAGTTAACTCACGGTTCACTTCTTCATCACTTGTTTCAGCCGCGTCTGCAGTTGGCTAACATGATCGCGTGGGTGGAACTCGCATGACTCACCACCATGAATTAACAGGTTTGATCCTCGCTTGTGGCATTCAGCGTTTTCGCTGCTCGTAAATCAAGTCGTCCGCTTCTAGATCGTGACTTAATTATCGCTGACCCATCCGTGGACGTGTAAAACACTGAGAAATGTTTGAGGAGATTTTATGTAAAATTCGGTACCCAATTCATTGGGGACCGGGTGGAATATCTTTGCGTTTAGTCCCTCCGTTGCCGATTTTATGTCTGGTTTTCTATTAAGAGTAATCTAACGATCAAATTTGGCTTTTTTTTATGGATTTAACACTCTGCATGCTCGACTAAATTTCTGAGGTCCACCTATCGCAGTGTCAAATTACTACTCCTCGTGACCAATAATAAAATAAACCAAACTTAGAACACACGTACGAGTACTTCGTACCTCCCTTCATTTCGTCTAACATGTCTCTTTTTCCTGCCTCTAGCTTCTCAACCCAGCATTTTACGCTCTGCCAGTCCGCAACTGTCCATTTCCACTCAATATTCCCTTTGTCCAAATTTTTACCTTCTTTTAATTTCTTCCAAATACTCTCTCTTCTCCCCATCAAGTCTACACTCCCTGTTAAAGATTTCAGTAGCCGTTTACGTTTTTCTTTTGGAACTGATTATTTTTGTCAATGTTTGATCTTATTTCTCTTCAATTATTGCTACCAAAGTGAGCAGGTCTTCATCCCCGTACGCCTTAGCAGTTGCGTCTCGTCTACAAATCACAGTCGGGCTACAGTTCGGAAATTTTCGCCGGGGATTATGTTTTTCCTGAGTCAAGTTCATATCTCAGTCTTACGCAACTCTTCTCCGTCATTCAGGGAGAAAATCTGTTCAGAGAATGGTTCACTTTGTCTCCGGTGGGTCGTGTTGGAGTCTCATCCATTACCATCCTTCGCGGCGCCACTTTAAATGCTAAGTCAGATGTCTCGGATATTTATTTTCAGAAAGAGTGGTCATTGATTTCATATTGGCCTCACTCTGCGACGCGTATGCAAATGTCGGGTCTTTTTTTCTTTTCCGAATACGAAATAAGGTGGTCAATCGTAAATATCAGTGTTAAAACGGGAAATTGGGAGAGAAAGAGGAAAGAGATTCGTGCGCAGGTAGTATGTTCAAGGAATAACGGAGATTATAACGTTTTTGAATACTAATTAATATTTTTGGGCATAATAATAGTTTATTCTGAGGAGGCTTAAAAATGTTATGCCATTTTTCCCTTTTTATGTATCTCATCCTCTTCATGCATACATAAACGTTTTGTTCCAACAAAGCCGTGCTAGAGTTAGAGATAATATACGTAACCAAGTCATGTCCCGAGCTCTTAACACCTAATTGTAGTTCCTCAACGCTATAAAACTTTGAAATCAACGGAAAATGTTAATTTGAAGGCTAAGAATCAATATGGAGTGCAGGAGATCAAGACCGAGAGAATTACCGATTTTTTAGCAAAAGGAGGAATGAAGCAATTTTTTTAAGGTTATGCTAACTTCGATCACCACTGGATAGACGGCAACCGTTTTAACTCCGCTTTCATAAGAAATTATAACAACTATATAGTATACATTACATCCATAACTAGTTGTTTTCGACAAATGATTGCCTGATTGATTACCTGATAGTCCATGGTGCTTTAGGCGTTACACACAATTTATATTGGATGAATTTTTATCCATTATTCACAAAGGTTAATACTTGTTTATGTGTTCGGAGTCTATCTATAGTATTTGGAGTCACTCTTGATTTACTCGCTCAAATATGGTTTTTAAAAATAGTGAATCGTGGTAAGTAATTAATTAATTTATTCTCGTATGTTTGTACCCTACAGCTGCATGTCGTGGACGCGATACGGTGTAATAATGTATTCGAAGATTACGTCAACCGTACATCAAAATTGTTTTGAAGTAGAAGGCTTGCGCAGTTTTTGTGAGCCTGTCAATAAAGTTAGTGTTGATTCCCAGGGAAATCGACACAGTGAATCCGTCGGTATGAGACAGCTTACCAAGCGTTAAGGTCCCACGTCCAAATCCAACTGCTGCTATTTGCATTTTAAATGCAGGAATATTAATTTTGGACCTCCAACGGAAGGTCTGTAACATTCGAAGTCACAGCCTATACAGGACTTTGAATTGCGTTTTATATTACGCGGCCCAGTGGAATGGAATTTATTTGCTATTTCTACGCCAGCATAATTAAGAACGTTACCCAACCTGGAAATATCGGCACAACGAAACAGAAAAATGTTTGCAATATGGAGAAAATAAAACCTTTCGTGCATTCAGTTTGCTTTTGCAAAATAAGTTCATGCGATTTGTGTACAAATATCACGTTGAACATTTTAGTACAATTCAAGTATCCATTTCGTAATTCGGTTCTACCAAATGATGTTGGAGTTATTTTTACATACATAAAGAAATCAAGGGTCTGTTTTTTGGAATTAAAATAGATTTAGGTCTAAGCTATTTGAGGAGTTATCTTCTGAAGAACCGTTTCACTTGAGGTGATAGTTATCGCGTGAATAGTAAACTTACTTTTGATTTTCAAAATCCATAGTGTTTTCGGTATACGAAGATCAGCCAGCGCATGTGAATTTCACCTCCTGGAAAAGCTGGGATTTTTTTTTGTCTTCAATCATCCTACTAGCGCAGGAGTCTGCTTTCCTAATTAAATCCCTCTGGTCCCGTATCCCGAGACATAATGTAGTCCTGTTTTCTTTGGGTCAGAAGTAAACTTAGGAGATTCTTATTTTTGAAAAAGTCCCTTAGTTAGCTCAATTTACTCAAAGGTAAACTCATAATTTCTGATTAACTCCGAAACATTGTTTATTTCATCACATTAATACTCCCTCCTTATTTATCTACGTATAACCTAGAAGGAGAAAATAATTATTTACAATAATTACTTTTCTTTTCAAAGTCCATTGCTTTGAAATGAACGCTTCCTTTGTATTAAAATTGCCTAAATTTCACTTCCTATGTCAAACCGACTTTTCGGAAAGATATTCCGCGGTTGGATGCCATAGGGTTGTCTAAGCGGGGGTTGCGATCTCCTTATTACCATTCCCATGAGTTCTTATGCAATGAACTCCTCTTTGTGGAGTCAACAAATGGTGAGGGCATTTCCATTTTTGTTTTGGTTGTTCAAGTTTTTCAAAATAACACCACCAGGGAAGAAAGGGAATTTTTTCGAATTTCTTACTTGCTATTTCTGCGAGTCAACTTACTAATATCTATCATTTGATTCGTATGACTAGTAGAATGCAATGTAAAATTTTGTTTACCAATCAGGGGGCCCCATATTCTATCCCATGTGTTGTCGCTGTACACTCACAGCTGAATCTAAGCCGTCGGTTTCTGAATACAAGAACCTTTTGGAAAACTGCGAACGGCATCGGACAAGAAAAGGACAGCCGTGAAATTAATATACGCATTCGGAGGGCGTAGGGGTTGTGCAAGTTACTTGTTCCCTTATGAAGCCCACCTTCTGGTTGTGTACATTGATTGTGGCGATTATTATGGTAGCATCACACCTGCTAACCGTGGGTTCTAACCCCACTTCGGAGGGATTTTTTTTAATACTAAGGAAATGGACATGTTCTTCTTTGGTTGTGTTTAATAAATATTTAGTTTCAATTAAATGGGTCCATCGGTATGAAACATATAAATCATATTTTTGCATATATATTAAATGAGAATCTTGAGGAATGCTGCAAATATATGGTAATTGCTTTTCAATTTGGTTGAAAATAATTTTGAGAGAAAGTATTAACAATTTTTCATGTACCGAAAAAATAATATTGTGGTGTAGAAAATGTTTCGTCACTTTAAAGTAAAATTTAAGAATTGAATGCAAAACTCGTCCCATTATTGTTACAGCTTTATATTCCGGTAATCTAATAGTTTCTTTCTTTTCTTTCAATGCTTTCGCCTTATCTCTTAGAACTACTTCACATTATGTATTTTTATTTACTACATCACCCTACTCGTTATTTTCCAAATTTCTTGCGTGCATAAATGTCTTGAATTCCTATTGCCCTATTTTCACAATTTTTATTTCTTTTGGTTGCGTCCAACGTTGCTGTTTCAAGAGAAATTTTGCCATCGCGTTAATGGCTTGTGGTGTTCGCTCCTGGTGGTGGAAACCGTCCTGTGAATTCCATAATTGCCTTATGGCTAACGCCAGTGAAAGGCAGCGTCCAACTGAATGTAAATTAAGGTTTTGTGATATGGCGAAATATCGCAATGGCGATTTTTTCAATAATCTACGCAGATGATACGCGAGAAGGAACCTATTATTGATACGACATTGAGACGATGCAGCCAATGCTTGGTGGAGACGATGCACGATATGAATGCTGTCTCTCATTACCTATATTGTCGATGACATTCTTTATAATCGAGGGATTCGATTTTACTCCTGCATATAAGTATTTCGGTAAATCCGATATTATCACTATTATTCAATGTACCCGAAAGTATCGGTATTGATCAGCACCCCTCACACAATTTAACATCGTGTCAATATAGCCTTGCAGCATATTCATTAAGAGGATTTTTGTCGGCAGTTGATGTTGGAAAGCGAACTTCGTAGTCCCCCTCGGTATACCTACCTAGACACCGTTTTACCGAATAGTAAGTTACCGTTCTGAGATATTTCGGAAATATTCGCGAACATACGAGTGTCTTGATTATTTCTCCATAGATTTTGTCAACTCCTGGTGCCTTGTTGTTTCACAGGTCTGCCAAGGCTTCCTCGAATTCACTTCTTAGTATCTGAGGACCCCGATCGTCTTTACTTATCATGCTTTAATTTTTAATTAAGCCATCTTCTAGTGGTTTGGGAGCTTGATAGAGTACTTCAATATATTCGTTTCATCTATTCCCAATTTCATCATCATTTATTAGTATTTTTCCATTAGCGACTCGGATGTTTTGCGATTTTGTTTTCCTTTCTCCAAAATGCCTCTTCACTAGTTTATAAGCCATCTTACTATTTCCCTTTTTCATGTTGTCATTAATTTATCCGCTGCAAATTTCTATCCATTCTTTCTTTGCCTTCTTGCACTCTCGGATTTCCTCGTTCCGCAACTGTTTATAGAGGCCTTCTTCACTCTCATTTCTCGAATTCTTGTATTTTCTTCTTTCGACTATGAGATCTCTTATTTGAGCTGTTATCCATGGATTCTTAGATATTTCCGCCTTACTCACAAGGAGCTCATCTGCAGCTTTGGTAATTATATTCTTCATTTCTTTCCATAAATCGTCTGTGCTGACTGATATTTCCTTCTATTTCTCTTTCGATGGCCGCGGTGAACTTTTCCCTTGCGTTCTTTTCTTCCAGTATTTTTGTGTTCCTCCTGGGTTTTTGTGTCTCTTTCTTCATCTTCTTGTATCGTTGCCCATGAAATGTGGCCCCAGTTCTCCGCCTGTAACTTATTCCGTATCTCGGTACGGCTCGCTCCTTGCGTTAGCTCAATAGGCCCACTCGCTGTCATTAAGTGACACCCTCGCTCCCGGGCGCTATCTTATCTCCGTCCCTCTGGTGATCCACCCTTCTTATGCTCTTACACGAGCTGGCTACTTAGTCGAAGACTGACCCCGTGCTTAAATTCATAGATAGCGAGCGTTTAAATCTCTGAGGTATATGTTTTATGATGAGTGAAGTGGTTATCATTTGGCGACATGCATCCCTAGTCCTCGGAGTGCTTTGAAATGGAAATATTTATTTTAAAATATGTACTTCTACCCGTAGTAGGAGTACAAATTAACATTTCATTGGACACTTTTTGGAAAGCCGTTTTAAAATTTCATATGAATCGCAACATATATCAAAGCGGTAAAAGGGAACACATTGATGTCTCCCGATCATTCCTTTTTCAATCAGCCACTTGCTTGCGCCCACGTCTAAAAAGACCTAACTAATTAACCCATAACACCTTTTTTCATTTGTGATATACATGAATATACACAGATGTTACAATAAAGTAGGTTGGTGATAGTAAACCATGATGAGTCATTTTAAAACGGTGGTGTATATTTTTCATCAGGAATTCTCAAATCAATATCTGCTTTTCCTTAGAAAATGAAGAAATTTGGGAATCAGATTATTGCCATTACTTTGAAAGTCCCCTTGCAAGGCTATAGTAAATACTATTGATAAATATGGCCATTTCATTGGTACTCTTCAGTTAAACCAGATTATTGAGCCTGTGAATTTTATGATATTATGACTTCATGGATTTAGAGTCACATCCCCTCCATTTCTTATATTTCCTGAACAAAAAATGTTTGTGCATGTATTTTGCAGAGGCCCAGAAGTTTTACCCAATTTTTCCAGTCCCCCTCTCTTTGAGTCCGTGTACTACCTTTTTGCAAGCCACACTTTTGACTGCTAAATGTTCGTATTAGGTTATTATCTTTCCTGCGTGTCAACAAGTATAGTTAATATTATGAATATAGTAGATAGCTATTGCTTGTGGCACATAAATTAGTAGTAGAATTTCCGAAAACTTTAAAGGTTTACGATATTAGTAGTGGCAATGCATATCTTTTACAAATACCTCCGGATCTGAACATACCAAGGTTGCTGCAAGCTTGGAAAATATGGAAAACTAGAACTCCATAAATATTGATTATAATGCTTGAAGATTGAATGCGAGCAAAGAAAGAAAACCACTTTTGAAAAATTTTAAATTAAGTTTTGGTCATATTGCACTATCCCTTAAGTCAGCTTTTGTAGGAGTAAAATCCTGGAAAATGTAGCAGTGATCGACGATTCTTTCATGATATTTTTTAAAATAACCAGTTAAATAGAAATAGTCATTGATATCACCAGTATTTTTTAAGAATATTAAATGCAAATTGATTGCAAGAATGTAGATTATTCGTGACAGCTCTTTACTTTGCAGTTTGCAAGCCTATCTGTATAATAAATGATTTATAAAGTTTAATAAATTAAGTAGCAATTCTAATAAACATAAATAATAAATTTACCATTAAGTTTAGGTTCTGCACAAAGAACTAAGAACTGTAGTTGGAATAATTATTATTATTAGGTAATCTACCGGTTAAGGTAGGTTTTTGGATGTGTGTGGATAGTTTTTTTGGAATAATTATATCAAATTAAATTAATTTGGCCTTAGAAAAATCTGAAAGTCATTAGAATTTCATAACGGGAATCGTTGCAATCCCGAAACACTCAATTGCTTCCAAATTTATACAGTAATAGTTCAAAATATTGTAATATAATTCCTCTGAGCAAGAGAGAAGTGAGAAAAAAATTTAAATTTTAGTTCAATACTCCTTTCATCCAATGGAAAACACGATATTAATAAGCAATCGTGTGTTGCTAGCTGTTAATGCTGGAGTATCACAAAAATAATCGGCAATATGTTATATGATGGAGGACAAAAGTTTTAGGTGCAAGGTAACATATTGAATGAATAGGCTTGGCATACTTTTTGAATGCCTGGGATACATATTTTTGTGCATCATGTTTATTTATTTAACTTATGCACTACATGTCATAATTTTTTTGTATAACGACTCTATTTACGATATGAAAACCCGAGATTTCATGCTCATATCACGGTGGTATTTTAAAATATTGCACCTAATGACGTGTTTCATTCGTTATCTTCTACGTGAAAAATGTAAGATTAACAACTTTTTGACGACACCGGCACACGGTACACGACACACCGCCATACCGAAACAGTGGAAAAAACCACGAACGTGTTCGCAGGTTGCCATAATTGAGTGTTTAGTCTCTCTCCGGCACACAAATATGCCCAATTCGAAGTCTGTCTCATCGTATACTTATCTACCATCCTATCCTCAACTCCCTCCCGCCTATCTCCCCGTCATTTTTTTTCCCTCTCCGTCTTTCTTTCCCCCACCCCCCTTCGCTTATCCCTCTCCTCATCGTACGTTATCCCCCATCGCTCTTCTCCCTCTCTCCCCTCGCAATGCTCTCCGCCTCCTTTTTCTATATTCTCACGCGGCCAATCTTCTTTCATCCTCCCGAGGGATTTTTCCTATCCGAACTCCGCGCTCCTCAAATGCCAGCGGAATACAAGACGTCCCAAACGGTCTTCTTTTGTTTTTTTTTATTCTCCCCGTCCGCCCCAATCTACTTCCCCCGCCCACCTTCCTTCTTTGACGCCTCTCTTCCCTCCTCCTGCATACTTCAGACCGAACTTCCACCTCTGCGTACACCTTTTTAACCTCCTCTCTCTCTCTCTTTCCTTTCAACTCTCTTTCTTCTTTTGCCTTCCTGACTCACGAGTGTGCCTTTTCTCCCTCTTCCCCTCTCCCCCCGCATCTTCCTTATCATCCAGCACTTACACCTCTTCCCACTCACCCGCCTCAACAGCCCCTCCCTCTCCCTCTTTCTAAACCCTCCCCCTCCACACTCACCTCATCTCTCTTCCTTCCAAACCATTCCCAAGAACATTTCTCTCCGCGCTTCGCAGTGTTTCGCGGCTTTACCTGTCGGGAGGCCTTGGAATAAAACACCGCTTCGTATCCAAACCAATTTCCACTCCTCCTCCTCCCCTTCCTCCTCCTCCACCCCACTCTTGGCTCGACCTTTCCCTGCACTCGGATCGACTCCCTCCATCCCCCTCTCTCTCTCAAAACGGTGGCCTCTTCCTGCTGGCTCTCCCGTCCCCTCTCGAGCCGTGCCCCCCCCCCCAGTGTCCTCTCTCTCTCCAAGTCCTCCTCTCCTACGCCCACCACCCTCGCCGACCTCTCTCCCTCCACTCTCAATCCTCTCTCTCGCCCCCACAAGGGCACCCGTTTTTAGCTGCAGAGCTATGCTGGGGTGCCGACGTGGTAAACATTGTACTTCATGGTGGGATGGGACGATGTTAAAGAGGAACAGAAAGCAAGGGGAAGGATTATGACTGCGAGAAGTTCGAAAGAGTAAATAGGTAGAAGAAAAAAAAGAAGGAAAAACTGAAGAATGAGCCTGCCATCACTTAGCACTGCAGGAAAATGTATGGCTCTGCGGACTGAATTCTTACGTTTGCTTTTCTCATTCAAAAACGTCTCGTAAACTAAGGTATCTCATATTAAATACCAAGCTCTAATTATGTCAAGGGTCGCAGCATTTTGAAATTTTTAAAAATTCTTTTAGTTAGCCGAGGTTGCGTTTAATTAATGAAAAAAAAGCATTTGCTTATTTTAATGAATGCACTGAATGCTGTTGCTACTGTACCGTTGTTGGTTTGCAGCCTTCCGTTCGCACATTCATGTGGTGCGATTCGCTAAAGATAATTTCAGCATTAATATTGCGTTAATAGTCATGAAATTTCAAGTGGTGGTGTCCTCCGATTTTTCCAGTAAATTGATTCGCTTCATTTCGGCCAATTCTAAAAAGGGCAGATATAAAAAATACCATGTGCTAATATCGGAGCAGTCAATTTCGTTTCTAGAACTTGTGATTAAAATGTGGAAGAGATAGGTAGGAAACTTATCGTGGACCAACCTTTGGAGGGCCAATAGAGGGCCTCTCTACGATTAGATGTCCACCGTCGGGATGAACCAGGGAACGTAGTGCATTTTCCTATTCAAGAATGAAGTTATAGCACAGGGAGATAGTATTAACTCGTCTACCGCTCCTCACGAGTTCGCTTTGCATAAGTAATGAATATCAGTAGTTGTATGGAATGAATACCTTATGGTAAAATGATGGAATTTCCATAATATCGTTTTTTTGGGTTATTTCTTGAGGCGTCCGATTGTCTTAATCAATGATTCTCGACCCATATTTGAGCCGCCACGCTTATTCCATTGGGCGGCTAATCATTTTCCTTCGTGATCGTGCTCTTTATGCAATACTCCTTTATGATTTGATTAGTGAATTCATTTTCTATTCATACATGTATCTATTTTTCATTGAAATCATGAAATGAATTTTTCTCGTGATTAGCCTAAAAAGTTCATATCGAATATTATCCCAACAGAAGATTTCCGCAGTAATGTACGATACGTCTCGTATGTGAGATAATACGGAAAATCTAGCTAGTTTTAGGATTAGTCTTCCTTTGTCCTCATGGCGTTGAGAGCTCGAGTCAAGTCTTAGTAGTGTTTATATCTGTGGTAACAGTATAACACTATGATGTAGCGATAGAAATGCTACCACGGACCCTGTTTTAGGAATGTGTCCTCTTCGTTGCTTGGGTAGATATACTCCTGCTTAGATCCGGATTGATTTCTGGGTTTAGGTCTCGATTAATCTATAACAAGATTCAGATTTCTTTGCCTTTTTTTCATCAAGGACAAATATCCATGTATTTAAATATCTTTAAGAATTCAAAGCCGTGCCAAAATGAGTATCTTACGTTTTACACTTAAATGTGACAGATTATTGCACTGGAGATAACCCTGGCATACGTGTGTGCATTACTGAAGCAAAGTTCAGTGACGGAGAGGGAAGACTGAGATGGGGATAGGCGAAAAAGAGGAGGTAAGAGAAGGTGAAATCGATTTTGAAGGCGATCATAATGCGGGGGAGGAATGTGATGGGAGGATTGGGAGAGATTATGCGTCGGGGCACCCAAGGGCCATACTTTCCAGGGACGAAATAACATCCGGCAGAAAGGGACGGTGGGGTGTGAAGTGATCGGGGACAGGAGAACTAAGAAGAGGAAAATACGTTGAAACGAAATGCGAATACGTATAAGGGGGGAAAGAATGGTAACGTCGAGTCTTTATTTTAGCCTGTTTGAGCCTTTTTTCCATTTGTTTGTTTCGTGCCACTAACGGTTGGGAGAGTGAGAGGAGTCACTCTCAATTTGTTGGGTTCAGTGGAATATGGAAAACAAAACTTCTTTGCGTGGAAAAATAAATGCGGAGGCGAAGAAGAGAAGCTCCCTTCGCATGTGACGGATTTGCCGAACGTATAGGTATTGAAAAGCGGATGATTGGCGCACGTCGCTCCAAATTTCGGTCCGGTGTTTTTTCCAGCAATCATTTTAATGTTTGTTATATTTTCAGCGTTAGCATGCTTCGTGGTTTAGTCTTCTAGGACGAGAAGGCATTTCGCGTGGAAGGTTTGTCGCTGGCCTTCGAAAGCTTTAAAATAAACTTTAGTGCAAAAACCTAAATTCACGTTTGATTAGAGTTTGTCAGTATACCGTATGATATATGGTTTAATCACGCATGAAAATTATTATTTTCGTGCTAATTTAGTTGTCAATAATTTATGGAGCAGCGGAAAAAACCTTTAGCTTCAAAAACTATTTTAAAAAATATTTTGGATATGAATACAATTTTATTGACTTATTCTATATGCGCACGTGTGAATATAGATTATAGAAGAACGAGGATAATTGTGAGGAGATCGAGTAAATGGTGGAAAACATTTTATTTCTTGGATACCATAATTGTATTGCGATTAATCCTCGCGCGGAAGGCGCGGGGTATGTCTTAACAAGAAATTTCGTGCCAAGGGCTCGGGATCGATGTTTTAAGCGCACTCTTCGCCCCGTGTAACACGTGTAGCAAAACGCAAGTTCCCGTGTGATAAGTAGCCGGAGGCACGTAAATCAATCAAGGGTCTAATTCTATTTGCAGAGCCAGCGAGTGGCCGCATTACGCACGCACTCCAGGACACAAACAAACTCATACGCATACATATTGGAACGGGAGCGTGCGCGCACACACGCACTCCCATGCACGCATTACATTCAACTGTTCATGGAAGGTTTTGCTGAAAGGTTTTGCAGAAAGGCTCGTAAACTGGCAGGACCGCCTCATTGTACTTGCCCTGCTGTTTGAACAATAATTTGTTTTCAGTTCTGCTTTAATGTCGAATGCTGATGCTGGTCGCTTTTTAAATCAATTTAAACAATTATCGTATTTCCATATTCAAATAAATCTTTTTTTTTATATTTCCCGTGCATAGATATTTTCTTACTTTACTGGGAGGAGAAAATATCTTATTCTAGAAGCCTTAACAACCAAGGAATCCAAGTTTATTTTTGACGCTCTTTGCAGACGAATTCACCGATTTGGAAAAACTTTAAGCAAAATATCGGTCTACGCGTAATAATGTTGGCTTTAAAGGGGTATGGCAAATTCAATGTATATTTGAAAACATTTGATACTATCTTAATATTAAATGACTCAATGCAGGACGTGTTCACGATTCGGTGAGCTTGTTTTTTTTTTGACAAATGAAAGCGGGTGGAAAAGTTGAAATGAATTTTAAGACTTGATATTTGTTAAATAACTTTCAAATTTTGAGTGGGCGGGTTGTATTGGAGAAAAAAATTCTCTTGTCGCAAAACTAATGCTCGTAGCGTGAAACCTCGTATTTTCCAAAATTTTCCATTGCGGTGATGACCCTTCATCTCCATACGTAAATGCATATTGATTTGTTCACATTGATTTCATTTGCTTTATTTAATCGCTGTAGTCGTAAATGAAGTCGAGCTCCGTAATGAATATTCGGTTTCGCCGAGATATCCATGCCTAATTTATGCGTGCCAGTGTGGAGAAGTAAAATTTATCCCCCCCCCACCTCTCGCCCCTCCCCCAACACCAAGAGTGAGCGTGCACTTTGGGGAGCCGTGCGCCGTGTTTGGTGAAGTTGTTTGGCGGCATGTATGAGTTACTAGCACGGAATCTGCGTGCGTGATCGTGGCATACTTTGCAAATTACCCTTTGCCGTGGACACAGAGTTCACCCTTACCTGTAGTACATCGGCAAACAACGTGTTATCCTATCCTTAGCGTGGGCCACCGTGACGATAAGAACAGCTAAGAAATCTGCTCTATCTTGCATAACTATCTCCACTGCAGTAGAACCTATGTTAAAGGCATTATGGAAATAGGCGTACTGCGAGAGTAGCTTATCATTCGCTTTTGAGTTTCGTGTAAATGTCTCTCCAATGAAGTTGAATATAATGACAGCCCATTGGATTATATGTGTAGCATGAGGCATACCGCTTCGCGGTCATAGGCTCACTGTATCCAACCTTGTACGCTCCCCTTCAACCGAAGTTTCCTACTGAAACATTAAATTCTTCCATTAGAATAATCACCAAATATTTTACGTTTGCTGGTATTTTTAGCTCCATATGCTGAACATTAATATCACAGGTGGTTTATTTTAAGTACTATTATCAGGTTAACATTTATTTTCTTAAACTTAATATTATCCAATTTAATCGGAGCGGGTTTCGTTCGTTCATTTTATTGTCATGCCTGAATATATAAACCTAATAAATATTAGAATTACTAGCCGAGTCATTTTATCTGGATGATTTCCATAGTTGCACTTTTTGGCAGAAGTTTTGTATGCGTGTGTTTGAGTGCTATCAAAACTATTTGCTTATTCGACAAAGGCATTCGAAAACTTTGGAATTACCTTCTGAATATTCTATATGTATTTTTTGTTTGGAGTACCTTCTGAATATATTATGTGTGGCGGTAAAAATTCTAATGAAACATCAACGATATAAAAGGGGTCGACAATTTTCGTTAACATTTCATGCATATTATGATACGCGTTTTGTTTTTTTTTTAAAAAGCTTTTCTTGGTGGCTTTAGAAAAAATCGGGAAAATCTATATTTTGTCATCATCGCCACATTAGAACTCAGCACGAGTGTTCGTTCGTGGAGTTTTTAAAAATCACTTTTTAATTTATTGCTAATAGATATTTACTCTGATACTTAACATTGTTTTAATGCATGTTGGCTACGATTTCCGCGTCATCCACAAAGAGAGATCCAACTGTGGAGCACATGAAGAATACCTTTTGATCATTTCCAGTTTCTAAATAGGAAATTTATGTTTCAATAATTAATGCTAAATGATTATGCACGCATAATGTTTTGCTAAATCTCATATTATTAAGCGTTGTTTCAGGTGCCCCTGCTGCGCCGGATTTCTATAATTTATAATCGCGCGACAGCGGTTCGTAATCAACTTTCTATTGGTCATATTATCAGACGTTTTGTGAAAGGAGTCATTCCGTACGTTGGATTTTAATTCATTACCCCTGGTATTGACACTGGTAGTCCATTGTTGGGCGAATCCCTTGAAATAATTGAAGGTACACATTGTTCTTCCTTGTTTAAAACTCTAAATCGAATTGATAATATTGTTTTGTTTGAAGCTCGAGGGTTTTCATTGAATATGCTTTTGGTAACTATTTGGAAAAATGACGTTTATTGTACAAATGTCGTAATCATTAAAATATTTACTATTCATTTTTCCGAGAGAGGATTTTTTTTCTGTCTTCATCGTGCAGCTTGAAGAAATCGATTATACTGAATCGTTTCACGCCCACGATTTTGGGTTCAAATTGCAGCGAGACGGATTGTTCTACACTGATAACTGCACTGCGGAATACTGCCAGCTGCTCGCCAGTTATCACCGTCTCTCCGCGAAAAAATTCATCGCTCAAACTCGAGTCTCGAAAAGCGGTTTGACGGTTAATGAAAACCAGAAGAGTGGACACTGATGACGGAGAAGTTTTGACTGATCGATAATGGAGGGATAGTGTAATTTTCTGTGCAACGATAAATAAACTAGACGAGTAGTCATTCATTTAAGTATACCTTTTGAGGCAACATCTTCCCTATAGATTTTGCCAAGGTTCTGTTCAACACAGTCGAGCCACGATCAATGGGGAAATATTCAATCTCTCTTTGCTTTGATTACCCTTTAGACAGTTAGATAATTTCTCTGATTAAGTGAGATATAACTCCTGCTGGCCACCAGTTTCTCTCTCTCGCATTACTTTTGCTTTCCATGACCCTAATTTCTCTGTCCCACCGCGAAAGAGCTGGGGATTGGAATAATACAGTGAATGATATACTGGCCTTCCCCCAATAGGGTTAGGGTTCGATTCTCAGAGGTAGCAGAATTTTTCATTGTTCCGATCCCTACTTATTGGAGTGCTTTGTTGAGAGCACTTCAAAAGATGTAGGCCGTCCGTCGGATGGGACGAAAAACTGTGGACTCCTTGGCGGTTAAGAATAGGCCAATGCCGACGCCAGGTTTCTCTCATTCCTTCCCCAATTCCTTCAATATCCAACCCCTACAAAATTGCCCATGTAATGGCGCAAATGACCTCAGCTGTCGGTTTCCTCCCCTAATAAACTACTAATACTGCTACTCTAAAGGGAACGGAAACGGTAGTGAAATGTTGGTCGAGTATCCATATGTCAGTAGTCGCGCTAAATCGAGCCGTCTCTTAGGTGATATAAGGAAACGTTGGGATGGAATGGAAGATTTAGTGGAAGTTGATTAAGGAGGGATGAGGCTCTTAAGTTGATGATTGCTCAATCAATGATTAAATATCTGTGGGATAATTAGCGCAGTCCGTGAATCCACACCCAACCAGAGATAGGGTTCTTATTTTTTGACGACGCCTCCATTATGATTGTGTGTATTTTAAAATAATGTGCTCAGTGTATAAGGAATATTATTACATTCATTCACTTTGGTCTCCAGGCATATAGAATGAATCGCTTAAAAAGGCAAAGGCATAGTTATTATGCAAATAAGGCCATGGGGGTGGACAACATACCTGTAGAACTGTTGAAATGTTTAGGAAAATACGGGAAGAAGGCCCTAAATGGACTGATTCGTAGTATCTATGAAGAAGGAATCTGGCCGGAAGATTTTGTGACATCGGTGTTAGTTCCTATTCCAAAAAAGGCAAAGTCTATATCATGTGAGGATTACAGAACAATAAATTTGATATCCCACGCAGCTAAAGTTATTCTCAGGATCATCAACAAAAGGATAGAGAGTAAGGCAAATGATTACTTAGGGGATGATCAGTTTGGGTTTAGGAAGGGAAGAGGTACGCGTGATGCCATTGCAGTAATGAGATCACTAATTGAGAGGAATATAAAATACAACCAGGACGTTTTTGCCTGTTTTGTAGATTTCGAAAAAGCGTTCGATAGAGTGAATTGGGAAAAATTAATGCGTGTATTGCAGAAAATAGGAATGTATTGGAGGGACAGGAGACTGATCCGCAACCTGTACATGTCTCAGACTACTCAGGTGCGAGTGGGGAACGGAGAGTCCGGATGGGCAGTGTTAGGAAGAGGTGTAAGGCAGGGTTGTCCATTGTTACCGGTGCTGTTCAACGTATATGTGGAGGAAATGATTAAAGAGGTATGTGAAGAACTGGAGGTAGGAATGAAAGTCGGAGGGGAATTCGTAAAATCGGCTAGGTTTGCTGATGACCAAGCATTAGTTGCTCAGCCAGCCAAGGGGTTGCAAGCGTTGCTGAGTGAATTGGAGGTTCAGTGCGATAAATATGGGATGATAATCAATATTAATAAAACAAAGGTTATGCGATTTTCCAGAAAGAAAAAGGCTAAGCTAAATATTAAAATAGGTGGGGAAAGAATAGAGCAGGCAGAGCAGTTTACATATCTCGGAAGTGTTTTGGACCAATACGGTCAAAGTGGTAGGGACGTAAGGAGAAGAATTGCGCTAGGCAAGGAGGCTTTCTCAAGGAGGAGGGAGTTGATGACGGGGACGTTGAGTAGGGATGTTAAGACAAGACTCGTAAAAACTCTGATATGGAGCGTAGATTGGAGGCTTTTGGAATGTGAGTGTGGAGAAGAATGGAGAAGGTGAAATGAACCGAAAGGAAAACAAATGAGGAAGTACTAGAGATGGTGGTTGAGGAGAGGGGATTGTTGAGAGAAATCGAATGGAGGCAGGAAAAATGGATGAAAGGCGTATTGAGCGGTAGTGGAATGCTGAAGAAGGTAACAGAGGGGAGAATGTTGGGCAAGCGAGGTAAGGGCAGGATCAGGGTAGGGATGTTGGACGGGATGAAGGGAGGAAATAAGTACACCGAGATGAAGAGGGACCTGATATAGATTAGTTTGATAGGTGGGGAGTCACAAAATGTTTATTTGATAGTTGTGTCCATCCAAAAAACTACCTTGAACGGTAGATTACCTAATAATAATAATTCTTATGGTATTATCCGATTACGAGATTAAAAATTTATGCTAAGAGTTTATTTTTTCTCTGCGTCCCTGTCTTCTTTATGATCGGTGATTGTTTAGCAAATAGAGCGCGGTGATTCCCTCTTAATAAACATATACCCCCCCACGTACACCTTTTTTTGTGTTCTAAATATGAGGCTCTATGGTGGATTGTTTGTGGACAGTGTATAAAGTATAGACCTCGTGATTTTAAGAGCTGCACTCAGTGAGCAGTTAGAGTCAGGTATAAAATTATGGGAAGTCGTCTATGAATCGGATCGACCGAGCGATAGCAAATGCAGGAGCTTATGGAGTACTGGAGTTCAGAGTGAGAGGTACTGGGAGGACGAGAAGATGTACATGTAGTTGGACTTGTTTTGCTTCAACAGTCCTATTGGGCCCATTACGTTTATGACTTGATTGAGTCGGCGGAAGGGGGCAATGTGATTTGTTGTGGAGCGAGGCTGACACAGCGTCCATAAAATTGAGGCTCCCGAGACGCGCGCCAGGTCTGCAATAAACGTTTCGGAATAAGGGGACTAATTCAAGCTCCTTAAGTAGCAGTAAAAGTCCCGGACCTGGGTATATTTTAGCGCAGTGATTATATCAAATGTTATGCGTTGCGGAGTTATACTTTAGGGGATGCGAGTGTGAATCAGGAGGGAGGGAGGCAACCATTAAATGCACGATTATTTTGATCCTTTCGATTGGCCCTGTTGGTTGTTAAAACCAGAATCAATGTACACACTTTTATCAACATAAATGTAGGCGTGAATTCGGAATGCTTGTTGAAAAAGCATTTCCCTGGCAGTAATCCAATAAGAAAGATGTTTGTTTACCAATGAAAGCTCTCTCTGTTTTCTCTTTTAAAGTCAGGAATTAGTACCGAGCTCATTCATTCATCCTGACCAAATAATGTACTTCACCGGAAAATTTAGCCATATTTTTCTCCAGCGAATGATCTTGAAATTTTCAAATCTAAAAATTGATTTAACCTCCAGTATTGTCTAGTCAGAGTACTGAAGCGCATCAAAGTTTCGGAAAAGTGCAATCATCGATACAGAAATGAAATTTGAAAAAAAAAGAAATAATAAGAATTGTGTGAAAATTGCCGTAGCCAACTTCGCTGAGGAGCACGAAAATAAAACTATGAATAATTTAGTCTCTTTATATTTCACTCGCGGCGGAAAATGACTGCAGCGGTAAAACAATTATTATGAAGGACACAGCTGAGATTTAGGAGCAATCCTCGCCAAAATTTAACCAGCCATGATTTACCTCTATGTTATGATACATTCGAACGGGCGTCCGCAAAATTTTACGTAGGAGTGATTAAACCGAAAAAGAACAGGCCGGAATGTGATCGAGTCGGGCCGACGTTTTGATCGGACAATCAACGGAGTTGTTATTAAATGGTCAGTGAAGGGACGTAGGGAATACCGGAGGTGAGAGACCGATAGATTGGATGTGCTTAAGAGTGAGAGAGAAGAGATAGAGGGGGCATTGTGAATTAATGGAACATAAGGGAGGTAGTAGCGAAGAGGGTGGTTTTGGAAAGGGCGCTCGGTGAGGGAGGGTGGTGGATCGTGAGAGAAGGTGGGGGTTGGGAGGGGGGGGGGAGGTTTTGGACCAAATTGGGAGAGAATTGGTTGCTAAGGAGTTGCCCTCTTGCTCGGGTTAGTGAGCTAGTTTTCGTCGGGTGAGGGTGGCCCGTATTTGGGTCGTGAAGGAGGGTTGGCGGGGGGAAGTGGAGGATTGTGTGTAGGTTTGGGGAGGTCCATCTTCCTTCCCCTTTGCCGAGCAGCTCTCGCCCACCTGGTCCCATCTGCGCGGAGCGGCGCCTATAACATCCACGCCACCCGCAAAATTCACAACCCCCACTCCCCTCTCCTGGCGAACTCTCCCCCACACCATCGTCCCCATCGGGCGCTGGCCGCCAACCCAACCCGTCGCTCCGGAGACCGAGCGTCGCCGACCCGCACGCCGCCTCCCCCTCACCCTCCGGTTAACCCCGCCCTTCGGCGATCATTCCCACACCCGCCCCCACTCCAACCCCCTCAGGCGCGACCCCAAAACTCTGCCTCCACCGACACCAAACCCTCCCTCGTGCAGACTCACACACACCAACACGCACGCACCATCCTCTCGCCTACACATACATACTCACCTCCGGGTTGAATATTCATGAAAAGGCGGGTGGAGGAAGGGGAGAGGGGCATGCCAGTTTGACACGGCAACTAGGGGATGGCTTGCGGGGGAGTGGGGCTTTTGAGTGCGGGAGAGGCAGCCGGGGGCGGTAGGAAGAGACAGGGTTGGAGAGAGATAGAGTAAGACGGGGAAAGGATAGGAAAGGAAGGTGATAAAGCTGGAGGGAGAGGATGGAAGGTGAAGGGTTTTTGAGTGAGGTGTGGGGGAGGTCGATCGGCGAGCGGACTTGGAAAGCGGCGGGTTTATTTTAGAGAAAATTGCATCAGCGTCATTTCCTTAAAAAGCTACCCAGGTTTCTTTGCCCTGATAATAAGTGTACTCATAATGAGTGATAGTATAATTCTCTTCAAATTACTATTATTGCTATGGTAATACAAAACTCAACATAAGGAATTCGTTCTTGTGCGGAATAATTATGATAAATTGACCAAAACAGATCATTGGACGTCAGTTTCGTGTGGCCGTCGTTACCAAATTATTGAATCGTTTTATTTTAACTTTAATGGATATAATGCATTCGGGTCGGATATAATTACCGGCGCGATGAAAAAGTCACGCTTTAAATTTTTGTGCGTGCTGCAATACGCAGATTGCTAATGAGCTTACATTCCTCATTTTTGGTAACATGGTTATATTTATTATGTATATCCTACATTCGATAAAAAAACATTCAGGTAGGCTTCGCATGTTTTCAAGGGAAAAAAAGACTGTGGGAAATTAAATAATGTAGAACCAAAAAAAAACAAGATGCTGGTAATAAAATATTTAGAGGCAAATAAGACACATTTCAGATTTTGGGAAAAAACGTTGTATGAAAATAGCTGTGGGCGAAGTGGAAGGGACTGTGGTGACGCACAGCGGGTTCGGGAGTGAAAATGGATTGGATGGAATGGGTGGTGGGCGAGGGAAGTGAAGCGAAACGTGGCGGGAAAAGAGGTCGCGGAGATGGCGAATGGAAGTTGTGGAGAATTGAGAGGAAGAAATGCGGATAAGGAGGTCAAAGTAAAATGGAAGGCGCAGAAGTGTTGGACGTGTAGGAAATGAAATATAAGAGACATTTGGTATTTTTTATCATCGAGGAGGAAGAAGATAAAATAGAAATGGGAGAGATGGGGAAAGTAAAGAGAGCGAAGGGTAGATGATATTTGTTGTAAAAAGCAGAAATGTGAGCCAGAGGTCAATCGGAAGAGTTCAGGTCATACACTTGGCTCGATCTTTATTTAAATCCTAATGGTTAAATATTTTCTTCCGGGCACAAGATGTTCTCAAGTTGGAGGGAGAAAATACACTGGGGTGTTATTCTTTACTATTTACCCTTCTATTAAAGTGTCTATTTTTCCCTAGTTGGCATTTACTTACGCAATTGGTATTAAACTCGTGATCAGGTGACAATAATGTTTTCTAATTTCTTTTGCCTGCAAATATTTATTCGTTCATCAACGTAAATACTTTTTTTTGCAAATTCTTTCTCTACGAAATGTTTTCGGCATCCGTATAGATATTTCTCTAATTGTCTCTGCATATCCGCGATAAGTTGTAGGTATCCAATCAATCGATCATGCTTAAAGTACGTATGAAGTTCGCTAATTTTTAAGCATCCCCTAAACGCCGGCGACATTGTTTGGATAATTTTTGTCATGATTTTATCCCGTTTGCAATTTAGTTCAATTGCAAAACATGTCGGGATTTCACTGATCTAGAAATGCATTGGAGACTGGTATGGAGGTCCGGGCTTGAAAAATGATTTGTTCCAATTGAAATAATCTGATAGAGATTCAGGAGCGGGAAATTTGATGCTGCATGCTGGAATGGTGTGAGGATGTTGGTGTTCCGATGATAAATCAAATAGTTGTTCATAAATTGAAAATAAAAACGAATATTTTTCAAAAATTCACTTTTCTTCATACGTTACGTAGATGTAATACTGCAAAAGCTGAAAATGATGCAATCTCGGCAGAGAGTTGAAACCAGTCAGCCACCAAACGCAGCGATTTTTTGTGTCAAAAATGTAGCTTTTCAGATGGATGGCTAAATTTTTTATCCATCGTGCCTCTCGAAATGTAGTTGAAATTATGGAGCAACACCATGGTGAAAAAAATGTTTCAGTAAGTATTTGATGGCTTATGTCATGATACTTATTTAAAGGGTAACAATGCACGTAGTTGAAATATATCGTAGGTAGATATTTATCGTTATTCGTAATATCCATCGATTAGGTGCAGTATTTAGCAATTGATATTAGTGATTGTCTATTACTGATCATCCCATTCACACTCTTGGGTAACACACTCATCCTTGGATCTATGCCTCCTGTTTTGCTTTGCACGTCTCATGTGTCTCCCTTATCAGTTGATAATGTGTAGTGGAGAACGCAGGAGCTCAGTACCGTGTTTACTGCATCAGACAAATATTGATCTATTGCTTAATGAGCTCTACCTGCTGCCTGGCTTTTCGTATACATCTATTCTTCTAACTTTCGAAAAAAAATTGCCAAAATAGTCCATTGGCGTTTGGACAAGTTTGCCTATTTTTATTTGTATTCCTGTTTGCCTATTTTGTTGTTGAATTGTTGATAGTTTGATGATTTTCAATTTGTATGAGAATTGAATTCCACGGATTATGTTAAAGTAAGCCGTTTTAAAGGAAAGTGAGGCTGCGAAAAATATAGATTGATGTTGAGACTAAAAACCCAGAATATTCAGGAGCAGAACAGAATAATTTTTGGGTGTTATATAAATTGGATAAGTACAAGAGCTAATAATATATATATATATATATGTATATATATATATATTATATAATTGAACAATTATAAAAAGCTAAAATAGTACTGTAAAAATGAGGAGCAAGTGTCGGGAATTAGGAATATAGTAGTCGAACTCTTTGGAATTTGCCCACCGGGGTAAAGTGCAAAGTATAGTATTAGTAGAACATTTTATTTGGAAAGTGTAAACATGCTTTTCAAAATCTCTCTTTAGTTATTATAGATAAATTATTTAAGTTAGAGGGGAAATTTTTATTCTTATTTTTGAGGAATTGAACATTTTTTCACAATTAATATTTCGAAGCTCGGAAAAGAAGTGGAGAGAATCATGGCTTCCACATTACGTTTCTTGTAAGAGGCCTTCACGATTCTACTCAAATTGGATAACTATTCCCAAAAGAAAACCATAATGTTTAAATGTTCTACAAATCCGTTTTCATTGAAATATATAATTAATTAATAAAAAGGTTTGAGGATTAGGATTTCAAGATTTAATCTGATATGACGTTGTAAAGGAAGATCAAAATTGGTTATTGAAAACAATGTGTTGGAATTATTATGATGACAAGCATTTACTCATTTCCTTCTGCTCCTATTTTTTTGTGGTTTTTCTTCATCTCCTTGAAGAATGGTGAAAATCAATTGAAAAAATATAGCAAAGCAACCGTACACTTTTGCGTAGGATGCAGTGCTATCTTTTGGAGCTAAAATTGGACGGGACTGCGTGAAAACAAAGCCTTATAATTGCCAATTGCTTAAAATAGTAATTATTCTGTCAGTTACGAACCCAAAAAAATGCTCGCCAAAAACAAAAACGAAAGTACAGCAACCTCTACACCGATTTCAATTCCAAAAGGGACGATTGTAAAAGAATCTGCATAAATAGGTACTTAGAGTATTACTACACGTCACACCATACACCTTCGGTGTAGTTACTGTCAAAAAAATCCTGATTTTAATAAAAGTAGGAAAACTCTTTTAGAAATTCCTCTCTTTTGCTCTCCTTGAACGGGATTGATTTTTACACACTGAAATTGTTGCATTGAAATGCATATTAGCGGATGACTCCGTTAAAAGTTCCTGTTGCACAATCTCCCGCAGTTTCTTGGAATTTCTCTTTTGTTCATTTCCTCCGATGCTGCCTGGAGCTTGCATAATTATTTCACCTCTGTCAAACTTACAATATTTCTAGGGAACTTCCTTTAATTACCTTAAAATACAAACGGTGAGAGGAAAAGTTAATCCCTAAAATATAATAACTGAAAATGTTGATATTCTTACCATCGTTTCATCGAGATTTCCCCATAGTTGCGTATGTCCGTAAGGGAAGAGGACGAAAGAAATTTCATGAAAGTAGGCATTTCTGAGCCTGGGAAAGTAAAATTGTTCAGAAATGGAGACTATTTCTTTGTATCTAAATTTCCCATAATCACATTACAATACAGACTCAATACGTTACGGCCTACCAAATAACGTGGATTCGAATATGGACATTGGATAACAACTTATTGCATTGAACTAGGGCATAGCTTGGTCCATAAAAGCTAGAATTACACTTTACCCCAATCGCATTATTCATGGATATAAAATCCTGTCTTATATGCATTTTTTTGCCTTCAGAGAACACTATTTGGTGTGGTTCTACCGGAAGCCAACCTTATATGATTCTTAGTCACTATCCAGCTTCTGTTCCCCTGAAAAACAGCCGCAAATACTCTGTGTGTCCTGTCGCATTCCAGAATTGCTTCGGTAAAGAACCGCTTTAACTACTGATATCATTTTAGAAACCTCGACTTCTTATCGGCGTTTTTGGATTCGACGCACATATTAGATAGGAAAAGCGTCCCACCTCTTACCTCTTTAATTTTCACCTGGAAAAATGAGGTTTTCAAGCAGGAATGACTTTTGAAAATAATGCTTATTTCTTTAACATTCCAATCTGAACTTATTTTCAAAGAATATGGTCAGTTATTATTACACCGGAAATTTAGAAGTATGATTTATCCTACAATTTACTCGACAATTTTGTGCTTCATTCGTCAACTCCGGCGCTTCAATTCGTATCGTAATGAGAATAACATTAATGCAATGCCTTACCGGCTTCTCCTGTGTCTATAAACTTAAACGATTACTGAGTACATAAATTTAGAAGGGTTTATTTGTGTTCTGGATTGGCACTTTAAGGATCGCTGACCCGGCAATAACTCTATAGGAATTTCTTTTCGTTAAAGAAAACAATTGAAGCTCTCTCCATTTCCAAGTACTCATGTATTCGTAACGACTGGCCCAGAGCATTCGAAATACAATCACGTGACTAAACGTGGATATTTGATCTGTCAATAGTTCCGAAACGATTTGTGCCATGTGTCCTGAAGGAAGGACATGGAATATACGCATGGGCGTAATACGTAATTATTAAATTAAACTTTGCAGTTGTTTTATCCGCAGTTATAATTATAATGGAATCTAAATAAGTGAATCTGAGAGCAGGTCATTGCTAATATTAAGGACACAAGTTCGATTAACCCGTTTTGTGTTTCATAAATCCTGGTTATAGGGTTCCTGATAAACTTGAGGATTTAGAAGGTTAATCAGAAATATATATATATATATATATATATATATATATTTATATATATTTCCATACATATGATAACCATTACACATGTGTTTCCCTATCCCATTTCCTTATATATATTTCCATCCTGGTTACAGGGTTCCTGATAAGCTTGAGGATTTAGAAGGTTAATCAGAAATATATATATATATTTCTAAATATATATATATATATATATGTTTCACATGTGTTTTCCTATCCCATTTCCTAATATCTATTTCCATGTGAAAGAATGCATACAGACATATATATTATATATTTAATACACTGATCCTCAGAATGGGACGGATGTTTCTTGAATGGGTAGGATGAGAGAAATAATAACGTAGTCACAGATCATACAGTATGGTTCTGCTCGTGATTCTATGGTATCGAGTCAAATCACGAAGGAATTAATATAACTTTGGAAATGATTTTGTTCTCCTCTGATCTTGGCACAATAAATTACCAGAATTTCTGGAATGCCATTGATAGTCGAGAAAATCGACTTTATCTTTAGGAAAAAAAACATACAACTTTAGGAGATTGTATCGTGATAGGGTCGATGCAACATGCGTTAATAGTTCAGCCTTTCCTTTCACGTGGTAGTTTTACATAATTGATGGGAAATTAGATATAGCCTCCATTTAACTTTCATCATCATCTTGCCAATTGTTTTTCAGATACTTTTTGTGTAGAAGTTCACTCAACCCTCGATTTTAATCTGTTGATGATGTATTAGCTCGGGTGTACTTCTTCATCTCGTCTAATTTCATTACCTCGCGCCATCTTTCTGAAATGGAGAAAAACTAATTCCGCTAAAAATATTATTGTTTACTAAGAGAGGCTTGTAAACGGGATGGAAATTGGTAGGGGGTGTGGGGAATGTGGAATGGACGGCGAGAGATATTGAGGGGGCGGCGAAGACGGAACGGAGAGGCTCAAGAAAAATGGAATTGCGGGTGGGGGAGATGAAGAGAGAGAGAGGGAGAAATTACGGTTTGGGTGGGAGGGTGGCGTCTCAGGCTGGAGAGGGCGGGGTGGGGAGGGAAGTGGGCGTGTCGGAACGAGGGAGAGAGATAGAAAGACAGACGTACTGTCCGGGCGTTGGAGTAATTAGCATGCATAGATATCCTAAGGGGAGATTCGAGAGGGAGCGAAAGGGGAGAGGAAGGAGAGAAACAATTGAGTGACGGAACGCAAAAGTTTTTCCTCGTTATAGCATTCTCACTCTGGACGATTTGTATTTTCGTTCGCACTTTGCTCCACGCTCGAAGCTGTCTCCCCCTTCCCCCTCCCGCCCCGTCTTTCTCCTCCCCACCCCATTTTCCCGCCACACCTCTCCGAGCCATTCCACTATGCCCCTTCTCCTATTTGCTCTCTCTCTCTTTTTTTCTCTCGCCTCCACTTCTTTCCTGCCTAATTAAAAAATATAACCCTGCCCTTTTGCCTTTACGGTGTGGATGACATGCTAATTTCGACGAACCCTTCCCCACCGTCCGTGCCCCGGGCTTTTTTATTGTAATAAGCGCTTTCGAAAATTTGGAGAGTGTGTAATTTTTATGGGCAGCTTTTTCTTGGAGGGAGGGGAGGTCGAGAGATCCACAAGGAAAACTTAGGAATAATGTCCCCGGGTCATTCTAACGATCGGGGTTTTCCATCAAAAGACCAGCGTCGTGTTCTAAAGCTAAATTCGAGTTTTTAAAAAATGTAAACGGTTTCTTCATCGGAAGGGTGTTTAAAAAAATTGCGTGAGATGGAAAGAAGATTGCGATGAGTTTTGGTATCTACGTAACAGTATTGATTCCTCGGTTTCAGAATTTCCTACTAAATACTCCTTTTCAAATGGAGTTAGGAAGTGATATAATTCCTCATTAGGTTTCGTGATTAATTCTTGCTACAGCGCGTGATTGAAATGATGAAATGCTTCCTCACCCATCCCGTCTATTTGTCATAACGCATTACTATGATTCGAAACAAAGCATTGCCATGTCTGCGTTCGTAGGGTAAATATTAATGGTATGCATAGGGATTCCGTTCCCATTTCCGAAATTGCACAAGTTCCAGCTTTGAGGCTTCCTTCATAATCCATAAAATTTCATCATTCTTCATTCAATCACTTCGAATTATTTCGGACCAGTTCGCTTTAAAGTATTTTAACGAGATAAGCATACTATGCGGTCGTCCCGTATAAGTATGGTTAGTGGCAAACTCCGCTTACACATAAAAGTGAATGGTCCTGTATTAGGTACGAGTAGAGATCGCTCTTTCCTCACCTTTGACTTTTTTTAAAAGCGAACCCATGACCGTCAAATTATCTTTAAGTTCTGATCTAGTTTAGTTATAATGTACGTACATTAGAAAATATAGTATAAATAAAGCTTGTATTAAATTACTCGAAATGATTGATTATTAATTTCATTTTTTGGAGGAGGATGACGTCTGATCTAATTCTAAAACACTACAGGTTGGGTTAATTTAACTGAAACTTACAAATGATATGCGAGAGTAAACATTTTTATTCAGACAACAAAATTTTAATTAGTAGTTATGTGATATACAATAATATTTTGGAGTAGAAGGAGGATTACTAAGAATTTCACATTTTCTCTAGAAGAAAATATATTTCGATTGAAGAAACATTTACTTTCATTTAATTATATTTGCGTGTCTTTGCGTGTATCTTAGTGTTTCACGGATTATATTATGGTGCTATACGTCTGTAGTTCTCATTAAAGGAAAAACTGATAAAAAAATCCATTGATACTTAATGGCAAACGAAAGGGAGTGTTTCCAGTATTATAATTTCTAAAAGATATTCTGAAATGAGTGGAATTTAAACAGAAGGAAATACATGCGTGGTTAAGCGTTTCATTTGATTCAAGACATGTCATCTTTTTGGGGGAAAATATTAGAGTGTTCAGGTGGTTACACATGTTATTGGAATTATAAATGATGTCTACATGGCACCAAAACAGTCATTTATTTTCGACATATAACATATTCATTGGCAAGGAGGCTTTCTCAAGGAGGAGAGAGTTGATGACGGGGACGTTGAGTAGAGATGTTAAGACAAGACTCATAAAAACTCTGATATGGAGCGTAGCTACGAGGGTCATCCGGAAAGTAGTACCCGTTCGTGAAATAAAGACACAAAAGTAAATATTAACAAACATAAAAAATTTGATTTGAAAGAGGATACTTTAAACTACTTCTCAACATAATGTCCAAGCAAATTAAGGCATTTGTCATAACGTGTGACAAGTTTCTGTATTCCTGCTGCATAGTCCTTCGCCGCCAGCTCATTGAGATACAGGGTCACTCCTTCTTTAAGTTCTTCATCGCTGTCAAATCTTTTTCCTGCCAAAAAGTCTTTAAGCTTTGTAAAGAGATGAAAATCTGAAGGGGCCAAGTCCGGGCTATACGGTGGATGGTCGAAAGTTTCCCATTTGAATTGCTGCAAAAGTTTTTGTGTTATCCCAGCTGCATGAGGCATGAACGAGAATGACACCAGTAGACAATAGACCTCGCCGCCGATTTTGTATTGCCCGCCGTAATTTCTTTAATGTTTCACAATACGCATTGGCATTAATAGTGTCTCCACGGGCCATAAAATCAATAAGCAATACACCTCGTCGATCCCAGAAAATGGTTGCCATGAGTTTCCTGGTGGACAGAACTGTCTTGAATTTTTTTGGTTTGTTTGGTGAATGAGCATGATGGCACTCCATTGACTGTCGTTTACTCTCAGGTGATGCATAACAAACCCATGTTTCGTCACCAGTAATTATGCGAGTCAAGAAAGAGTCTCCTTCATCAGAATAACGTCCCAAAAACGTCAGTGCTGCAGCCATACGCTTGGTTTTGTGCTCATCTGTAAGCATGCGAGGGACCCATCTTGCACAAATTTTTGCATAATGCAGATGGTGTTTAACAATTTCATGAACAATTGTTCGAGAAACATTGGGAAAATGCTCACAGATGTCATCAATTGTGACGCGCCGATCGTTCCTCACGAATTCGTCAACTGAGCTCACCAGTTGGTCTGTAATGACAGACGGTCTCCCCGAACGCTCATCGTCGTGTGTGTTCCCCCTCCCCATGTTGAAGTTGCGACACCACCGCCGAACAGACGACTCGTCCATTACATTGTCTCCATACACCTCCTTTAATTGGCGATGAATATCACATGGGCGAACGTTTCTTGCATTGAGGAATTTAATCACTGCCCTCACTTCACAACTGGCGGCGTTCTCAATTTTTTTAAACATTGTAAACAATCACAGAAACAACACAGGCAATGCTAGCGTCACGCAACTTGGCTCAGAGAAGGCAGACAAGCCACTGAAGCTATCTGACCTCGTCCAGCGGCTACTCGCGTCGTCAGCGCTTCATGCGGCACGAACGGGTACTACTTTCCTGATGACTCTCGTATGTACGGTGCGGAAACGTGGTCACTGAAGCAGGAGGATAGACGTAGATTGGAGGCTTTTGAAATGTGGGTGTGGAGAAGAATGGAGAAGGTAAAATGGACCGAAAGGAAAACAAATGAGGAAGTACTAGAGATGGTGGGTGAGGAGAGGGGTTTGTTGAGAGAAATCCTATGGAGGCAGGAAAAATGGATGAAAGGCGTATTGAGCGGTAGTGGAATGTTGAAGAGGGTAATAGAGGGGAGAATGTTAGGCAAAGGAGGAAAGGGCAGGAACAGGATAGGGATGCTGGACGGGATGAATGGAAGAAAGAAGTTAACAGAGATGAAGAGGGACCTGATATAGATTAGGTTGCTGGATTGGGTTTTTGTTTGGAGTTACAAAATATTTATTTGATAGTTGTGTTCATCCAAAAACCCACCTTAACCGGTAGATTACCTAATAATAATAATAACATATTTATTACATCTGTGACTAATGAATTTTTTCTTATTTTTCCATTAAAAAATGATGACCCACTAGAAATGTTTTCATGGTTTCATGGTCATTAAAAATGCATTACAGTTAGAGCTCTCGACTGAATGTGATTTCTCTAAATAAGTTCAAAACTTTAAAGTCCTTAGATGTACTGGATGGGATATTTTATTTAATGCTCCTCGTATTAATGGCCCCTTTTTATTTGTCAGTGGAGTTCTCACACTTAAAATTTAGAAATAATTTAGACCAACGCGATCCTGCGTAACGAGGTTGGCCTTATTAAATATACATTGCACTCGTGCGAATGGAAGAGGATTGAAGCGTAGACTAAGCTGTTTTTTATTCCGGGAAATGGAACAATATCCTTGTGCAGAGAACATGGAATTCCGCGTGCTTTATCTCTAATTTCGTACGTTGTGACAACAGGCGTCGCTTATGGTTGCTGTTCACACGAATCCATCGGCGACGGGCGCACTTGAAATCGTGGGCGAAATGGGATTTCAGTGAACTCGGTAAGCTTCAATTAATTCAGCAATAATTGTCCTTTTTTCTCTCCCTTCCATCCCCCCTCCCCCATCCCATTTCTCCCTGCATTTACCCTCCGATCACCCTCGCGGATTTTTTCCCCACCCTCCTTCATCCTTGCAGGCATCACAATGCTTGTTCTTTCCTTTTGGGCCGACATCCACACACGCCTCCATCCCCCGCATCTTCCCCCTCGTGGGGCGGGAGGGAGGTGACGTGAAGGGGGCGCACCCCTTAAACCTTCATTTACCGTCACTTCATCCCCCTCGCCGACCGGCCGCCGAAAACAATGGCCCTGCCCCGCGGTCCCCGCTCATCCCGCCATGTTATCTCGGCGTGTGTCCGGAGAGTGTGGTGTTATCGCTTTCCACCGCAAACAGTGAGTGGCACTCTGATCGGCTGTTCGATTGCTCGTTTTCGGTCCCCGCGCTGCGTCTCGCCGGTGGCTGCGCCCCCCCTTCCCCTCCGCCTCCCAGAAAGCTCCCCATTTGCCTCTGGGCGGTGCCGTCGCGTCGTAGACCGTTGATTATCGCGAGGGGAGAAAGAGGGATCAGGGGGAATGGGGGAAGCACGAATTCGAAACACGCTTCACGATGAAATAAATATTCGAATCGCGCCATGGATCGGTTGAAAAAATTGCGCTTCAGCGTCGAAAAGTCTTTTTTAACAGTCGGGAATGGCGCCTAGTGGAATGACGGGTGGAAACAATTGAGCAACGCGGTGCGCGCAGCAAACGTTTGGTTAAGGTAACGATGCCTGAAATGGTAAAAGGGCTGCCAGTCACTTGTTTGGGGAACTAGATAAAGTTGATCGAGTTCCCGTAGGACTTTGGGTCTATAAGCGTAGGTGCGTGACTCCGGGGTGATTAAACAATTCGAAACGTCCCACTGATTGAACGGGTCGTGAACTATTCACGACGATGTTAACCAGTGCCTTTTGTTTTGCCCTTAACTGCCTATTACACCGTGAGAATAGAGCGTCAAGTTCTTCATAGTAAACCCATTTCGAATTCGTATCGAGAGGTGGAAGCGAAATTAATGGCTGGTTATTTTTCGAACTCAATGTCCTCGAGATTTACCTAAAATTATCTAATCTGTGCAACAGTCGGTAATGGATGCCGTTAAGCAAAATTGCATATGGCATAGGGAATGCACTGTAAAAAAACACTCCCTTTATTAAAAATATCCCACTATTTCAAACTCTCAATAATTATCCAATATTTGAACGTAAATACACAATGAAAAAATTCTTGCAAATGGGTAAAAGGATTTTTCGAAAGCATCTTCCTTTTGTGAAATTGTTATATTTGATATTTTATGGACCTCCAGATTTGATGGGTTAAAATTTGCTGACTTTCCTCGTTACATAGTATTACAACCAAACGGTTAGAAGTATTTTTTCTGTCTATAATAACTTATCAATCAGAGTAATGCACGTGTCTTCAATTAAAACACTCCTGCCTGTGGAAATGGCTGTACAAGCTCGTACATGGATGTGGAATGGCTCTACGGCTTGTACTATATTCCGTTCCTTTTCAAACATGATGCTGGTACTTGGTACAGTTCCACGTTAATTTATCATGGTTAAAGTTAGTTTCATATATGTTAGTTGCCAAGAGCATATTTATCCTGAACATATATTCAATTTTGAGTAGAAATTGTTAATGATCAATGTTCTATGATTATTGTTATTTTGGATATTCTACTGGTTAAGGTGTCTTTCACCACACTTCTTTACGCTATTTGTTACTCAATTAATTATTACCTCAAAATTTAACCTTACTATCTAATTCGGTGTTTATATTCTGCCATTTCCTTCTCTTGTCTCTTTTCCTAATTTAACTTGTTCTAATGCATCCTCTTCCTATTTACTATTCCTATAGTTTCTTTATCGTTATTCTTTTTTTGATTTGTTCACGTTTTTCCTCTATAGTATTAAGCTACAGCTCAATGGCTATTACTTCATTAATTCCCTGTATTTTCCTCACTCATGATTTTCTCAACAACCTGCCGTTACTCCTTCCTTTTTGATCATATTAATTCTTCTACGTTCCATTTTCTAAAAGTCTTCACTGATTTATTTTTCGTGTGTACCCATGCCTTTTGTGGTGTTTAAGCCAGGTTTTGGTGATGATTAATCCTTGTTCCCTGCAGAAATCTATTACTTTCCCCCCTCCGTTATTCCTAATTCCTAAATCGTAGTCCCCTACCTCAATTCCATCGTCTATTGTTGCGCTAAAATCTCCGCGCCATTGGTACAGGTTTTAATTATAATAGTAATAATAATATTCTATTAGTTGTTTTCTCTAAGTTCACTTCGTTTCTTCCTACCTTTTTGTTTAGCATTATTACCACCCCTCTCTGGCTCTCTTCTCCTCCATTGTAGATTACTCAATGGCTATTACTTCATTAATTCCCTGTATTCTTCCATATCACCTGACACAGCTTGAAAACAGCTAAATTTCTTCTCCAAATCTCTCCCTTTATATTCTCTGATTTTCCTGCCCTCAGCATTCCAAGTTACGAACTAATTCCTTCCTTTTCTGCATCTTCTGCGTTTCTGCTATTGCTTTTGCTATGAAAGGATTTCGTGAGATGACGGCTGCGGAAGCCTTACCTCCCCCGCTGCCGTTCATGACACGCTGCCGATTGGGCCGAGTCCCGTAGTATCAAGGACTCCTAAGAATCCTGTCCATCATCGGTTCGTGGGAGGTGGCTTCCCATCAACAAGACATGAAATTGCTGCACACATTGAAATACTAATATTCTAAAAATTATTAATATTAATTATTAAAAAAAATTCAACGGTATAGAGATTTTAAATCAAACATTAATTTAAAAATGGTAGTCAGATATGATTATTTCATAATTAAGCCTTTCATTTCAGTTTGGGCAGGCAAATCAATAACCCTCTGATGCTCATTGAAAAGTAGTTTCATATTGCCCTGGTATATTTAATTTACGGCAACTTTCATATTAGTATTCGATTTCACGTAAATTTATACGATTTTACTTCGAGTGATAAATGAATTTATACGGGAATACTATCAAGATTTGTAAAAGTGTTTGTGGCATTGTATGTTGATAGTAAATAATTTAAATAAGTATCATTAGTAAGAATTACAAATAATAGGAATTCTCTCGTTCTTAATGTAAATACTTGTAAGGTCAAAATGTTATAACAAACGTAACACCAGCTAACAGTGCTCTAATGTTTTTGCACTATTTTGGTTTTAATCCTAGCCCAGTTTTAACGAGAGAGGAAGACGAAGGAACGGAATGAGGATTACCCATGATATCATTAGTATCAGGGAGAGAATACTTAATGTATAATAGTACACAGGGTAATTGTAAACAATTGTAACAGCATGCACGGATGTTATTCATTGATGATTATTTTTAATTAAAAAACTAACGGCGGAAATTTGAGTTACCATAATAATTAGGGTCGTTAATTCACCATTGAGATAATTGAAACGAAATTTTCATCCCGTTTGGGTCATAAACAGTTAATATAAGGCTCTGTATGACTATGTTTTCGTGCAACGATTCTTTCAATATTTATCAGGGCTGAATGAGAAAGGGTGAATTAGAAAACATTGATAAAATCAGCAATTAGTGTTCCAAAGGTTAAATGAACATTTTCAATGCTTAGGTATCTATTTTTTTAAAGATTTCCTTCGATTCAGTTTTTCAGCGTTTTGGTCTAAACCATAAACCTTTATTTTAATCATAAAGTCATATTTTTACGGGAATGTTCCGGTAAATTTCATTTCTTTCAGTTCTGAATTTTAAATATTTTTATTAACGATGAGAAGTTGAAGACTTTGATAGAGGGGCGAGCGCTAGACAAGCAAGGAAGGGGTAGGAAAAGGATGCTGGTCGGAATAAGGGGAGAAAATAACGAAATTGAAGTTTATCATAGTGTCAATTGTCAGGTGGTGTTTTATTAGGACAGTGTAGGTAATGGATCGTTGTTCAGTCTGCGTCCATCCGAAATTTTTCCAATAACTATTGATAGTAAAACCAGAAATTGCTTAGGATGTGAAATAAATTATCGTGTTGTCTTTTTGTCTCAATGGCATAAAAAAGTATTTTATGATTTCCTTAACTAAGTGAAAATAGCTAACTTTTTGTGGAACCCACAGTATTTCTTAATATAACTCGCCTTTGTCTTATTTTTATTATTCCTGTATGTTAAATTATATTCAAAGCCCACTTAAATCGTGTCCTATTGTCGTCGGGGACATTAAGGGAGGAAGAACCACAACTTTTTGGTTGGACGTATTTATTGCTACTTACATCCTAGTAACACCGATGCTCGGAGCCCAAGGGGAGTCACAGGGGATAAGGCAGGGAGTCGCGGGTCTTGCGAGGGCGCAGACCGGCATAGGGAACAAGGCCGGGAGTCGCGGGTCTTGCGAGGGCGCAGACCGGCGTAGGGAAGGCAGGAGCGGGTCTTGCGAGGGCGCAGACCGGCAAGGGAACCAGGCAGGGAGTCGCGGGTCTTGCGAGGGCGCAGACCGGCGTAGGGAAGGCAGGAGCGGGTCTTGCGAGGGCGCAGACCGACAAGGGAACAGCCCCCTTAGTTGGGTCCCCCTTGTATTTATGCGAAATACTGGGGATCGAAGGGCGACTTGGTACCTCGGAGATGACGCACGAGGAGGGGTGAGAGCGCGGGTGGACTGCTAGTGTCCCAAGGAGTCCCGTTCCTCCTCCCGCTCCACCCTAGCGCGGGTGGTCGGCTAGTGTCCCAAGGAGTCCCGTTACTGCTCTCGCCCCCCCTCCCCCCGACACTATACGTTGGATACCGGAATCGCAGCAATTGTATCAACGCATTAAGCCAGAAAACTTAATATCTAGTATTTTCCGAGGCCTAAAAATAGCACAGGAAATAGATCGGCTTTGACTAACGCATTAACATTTCCTTGAATGCAGGATAGCTGTTATAAAAAGGACCATCGGGGAATAAAAAATAGTAAACTACCAATTGACATGAACAAAATTTATTGTCTTGTTAAAGGTCTGCGTAATGAATCGACAACACTGGCTCCTGATGCCCGGATGTAGTTTAATGCCATGAAGAATGATCACAAAGTCAATAATATCATCATCGGGAACGCAGACTTCCAACTTTCTGCCAACATTTTCGGCATGTCTTTTGATCTTTTTACCAATCCTGCTATTTCATAAAATATTTCTATCAATCTATTTCTACAAATCTGGCCGATACCATGTATTGAATAAGTTGTAAGCTCACGCTTGAATGAAAATATAAGAATAATCAATTGTGAATTTAAAATATTTTTCTTTTATTCAATTATCAACAAACGTAATATTTACAGCATATATCGTATACATACGCTCTTTATGTATATGTATGAAGAATTTAGAACAACTTTTAGTTGTTAGATGCCGTGTGGATTCGTTATCTTGAGCTCTTCTTTCAGAAATATATTCCAATTTACCAAACTTTCTGGTGAAAGTTCGGTAATTTAATCGATGTTATATGTCTTTTTAGACTTCAAAAGTATCCAGCTTTATTCCTAATAGGGCTTATATACGACATTGAGTGAACTAGCTGAATTCTATATTGAAAAAATTGTCACACAGGTTATATAACATCGTAAATTTAAGAAGACTTGATCGAAAATACTGAGCATTAGAACTTGATGGACTGAATTTAATTTTTTGCCGAATTACATGTAGAGCAGGATTTCAGTGCACTTTTATTCTTTTTTCGCAATTCTTACGACGTTCTTGTTCGTTTTTTTAAGGAATTTGGCGAATTATTTTTGTAAAATTGACGGTTCTGAGAATCAAAAGATAGCTGAAAAATTAATTTTTTTAAGCATGAGGTTTATGAGTTGAATCCTCGTCGTTTAAATTAAAAAGTGATGGCATGAATATTTGATCGCTTATTCTTGTCATTTGCTTCCACGAATTGATTGTTTCATCCACCGTTGCTATAGGCTACGCGTTACCCTCCAAAATTGTTAGCACACCTGTCCGTTTCTTGAAATCAGCGTGAAACCTTTCTAAGTACGAGGGGCATATAAACCTTAGAAGGGAAAGTGTTTGTCAATGATCGAATGAATGTACTAGACGTGAACTTATTGGATCTTTTTCTGAACAGGTTTGGAGGAAGACGACTACCTTCATAATAAGTTGTAATTAGAAGATAGCGTTCGGCAACCTCGTCATTAATCTCTGTCAAACCCATTACTAAATCTCATTAGGCGGAATTATAGGGGCGAATCATAAAGAGGAATTCGGGCGATAATAAAACCTCCTGCGGACGTGTGAATTTGCCCTAACGACGACCCCCCTCCCCCCTTATCCCTTCCGACATACTCCTCCACCCTTAAACTCGGTTAATCGACGTTCAGCCTTAATCTCAAAAATGTCCCGCTTCCTCCTACCCCGCCGCACCATTCCTTTGGAGAAAAAACCCTCCCTCTCTCTCGCCTTTCCTCGGTGAACGTAGCCACCGTCTCCCCCGCAGCCTGCGTCATCTCCTTCGACGTCCAATGACTCAATCGTCCCCGTTCTTTCCGGGTCTTGTCTGCACGGTGGGTGGGCAAGAGAGGAGAAAAGTGTCAGTATTCGAGCGGGTGTCGGGAATGCTGTGGGCGGAAGATTCTGGGAAACTGAATGGGTATAAGAGTGGAGTGGGGGATAGTTGATGCGGGGTGGAGGGGTTGAGTTTGATCGACGTGGTCCCGGGAGGAGGAGATAGGAGGAAAGGATGAGAGGAATAGGGCGGATGAGGAGTGCGGCTGAGAGATTGAGGACTGGTAGAAGGGAAGTTCAAGTGAGGGATGGGGTTCGGGAGAGGAGGGCGGGGAGGAACGTTCGTTTGAAAAGTCGGCAAATGGTCCCTCCTTCCGACGCCGAACAATTGATTTCTCTCCGTCTCCTTTTCGTATTCCTCCGCAGGGGATCCGCGTCCAAACCCCGTGCCCTCCCATCGCCCACCTCTCCCCCGTCATCCGAGCCCTCTTTTTGTACCCTCCACTTTTCATCTTCCCCTACTCCCACGCCCCTTGCCTTTCGCCCGCACTCTCACTCATCGTCGACTTCATGCGGGTGTTTTCTTGGCGTAGAAATTCTGGCGGGCCCTACTTAAAGCCTGCTACTCCAGCGAAGATTTTCCCAAACCGCCGAAATGCTTTCACTGAATCAACGACTCTTCGTTTCGACTCTGTGCTTCCCTCACAATTGCCTGTAGTTTTTTTTTTATTTCTGCAATAGTCCATCATTTTATGGAATTCGAGTGTTGCGCTGCCCGGGTCGTAGCTGTCTGCTCCCATACTCCTTGCTTCGATCGCGTGTATGCGGATGTGCGTCTCAATTCCAGTGGAGAATGCGTCCTTTCCATGGGCCATCATTCTTTCGAATGTTCGTGCTCGTCACACGATAGTCTAAGTTTCCCTCAAAGAGGGTAATCGGAGTAATCGGGTAATCGGTTTAAAAGGCCAGGTAGATGATGATAAAAGATTGGGGTAATTGTAATTATGTGAAGCCAATGAATGCGGGTCTAGGAAATAGAAAAAGGATAGTCTAGACATGAAAAGTGGAGCGAGTGGGTGGAAAAAATCTCATCAGTGATCAAAATCTTTGATCAGGTAAATAATTCGTAGGACAATATAAACTGATTAGGGTCACGTATTTGCAGCAAATTTATAATGCATTATATGAAATCTTTATTTCAATCTGCACATGAAATTGAGAGGCTGGAAGCTGAAGATGGTGAAGCTGAATAAAAATGAATTCAAAAAGTGAATAAAAGCGGTTAATTAGAATAATAATTTACTATGTAGCGATTAGAAACTATGAAATCAGTTGCTCCTAGGGGATTAACCCATTAAAAGGTGACTAACGAAGTGTCTCATAACACATGCATTAAAGTGAATATTTTTTGCTATAATGTTGCCTTTCGGTTATTTCTCCATATCGTGAAATATTGCATCTAATATCGAACATTTATCTTTGAGGTGCTCCCATTACATATTTTTGAAGAGGATAGCAAACAAAATTAAGGAAAAAGGGATCTAGAAATTGAAATTGTTCTACCAATCCTAACAGATAACAAGTCATGGTTTTAATTTCGTCTGGGTGATATATTTATTTCATTTATGTAACTCTCACAAACTCTTTCGCTTCCCATCGGCCCTCCAACTTCCCTTTTGGAAAATAGCAAATAGATTTAAGCAAATAGAGGTCAATAATTTGTTACCCTCTTACCGGATGACACGTCACGGTTTCAATTTCGTCCAAGCAATGTATTTATTTCATTTATATAATTCTCCCAACCTCTTTTCCTTCCAATCGGCCCTCAAACTTCCCTCTTGGAAAATCTGCACCAGACCCCCCCACCAGCCCGCTCCTCTCCTGCCCTCCCGGGAGACTCGAAACTCCATTGTCACCGTTCACTCCTTCTCTCCCACTTCCCCTTCGCCTCGCCGTTGCTTCAACTTCTCCCTCCCCCCGGCCCCTTCCCCCCTCCACGAATGAAAGGGAAGCAGCATCAGAAATCTCTCCTCTCGCTACGGTTTCGCACTCACCTTTCCTTTTCCAATTCACGCCTGCTTTCCACTTTTCCACCCCTTTTCTATTCCCTCCCCTCTTCTCTTATTTTTTGTCCTCTGCTCCCTCGCAAAACCCTATTTCTTTCCCGATTCTGTCTACTTTCCTTCTCTGCCGCCGACACAATCGGTACCTGGTTTAGCTTCTAGCAGCAGAGTATACACCCTCTTGAGGAGACCTTCTTTTAAATGTTGTTTACTTGTGTGTGTATATATATATATATATATACATATATATATATGAAAGTCTCACTGATGTATGTGAATAATAATGCATATGGAGTTAGCACCAGTGGACATTGGCAAAAACACAGAAAAGCACAAAATAGAAAAGAAACTCACTAGTTGTCAAAAATTCGAAGATTATGTTTTGCACCCAGTGGAGTATTCATTATCAGATCTTAAATCCATTGTATACTTGTATTATATATATATTAAAAAACATCATTCACAATCAAATAGATATAAGGACAATGGATAGGAACATGTAAAGGACGAACACAGGAGAGGTGGGGAAGGCGGAATCAGGCAAATCACGAGCGCAAAATTATTCCCTTGACCGGGATTTGAATCTTGCAATCTTGGGGACTTTCCACTTGCAAGGCGGATGCTCTAGTCCCTTGAGCTATTGAGGAAAGTTAATTTTGCATTGAGATTATTTATTATAGCAACCAAGTGCCCCGATTCGATTCGATATTTTTACGCTTGTGATTTGCCTGATTCCGCTTTCCCCACCTCTCACGTGTTCGTCCTTTATCAATCCATTTTCCTTATATCTATTTCCGTGTGAATGAATATTTGTTCGCTATATGGCGGGGTTTCGTGCTTTCTATTTCGACGATGAAATAGAAAGGGCATTAAAGGAGATGAAAGCAAATAAGGCCGTGGGGGTGGACAACATACCTGTAGAACTGTTGAAATGTTTAGGAAAATGCGGGAAGAAGGCCCTATATGGACTGATTCGTAGTATCTATGAAGATGGAATCTGGCCGGAAGATTTTGTGAGATCGGTGTTAGTTCCTATTCCAAAAAAGGCAAAGTCTATATCATGTGAGGATTACAGAACAATAAGTTTGATATCCCACGCAGCTAATGTTATTCTCAGGATCATCAACAAAAGGATAGAGAGTAAGGCAAATGATTACTTAGAGGATGATTAGTTTAGGTTTAGGAAGGGAAGAGGTACGCGTGATGCCATTGCAGTAATGAGATCACTAGTTGAGAGGAATATAGAATACAACCAGGACGTTTTTGCCTGTTTTGTAGATTTCGAAAAGCGTTTGATAGAGTGAATTGGGAAAAATTAATGCGTGTATTGCAGAAAATAGGAATGGATTGGAGGGACAGGAGACTGATCCGCAACCTGCACATGTCTCAGACTGCTCAGGTGCGAGTGGGGAACGGAGAGTCCGGATGGGCAGTGTTAGGAAGAGGGGTAAGGCAGGGTTGCCCATTGTCACCGGTGCTGTTCAACGTATATGTGGAGGAAATGATTAAAGAGGCATGGAAAGAACTGGAGGTAGGAATGAAAGTCGGAGGGGAATTCGTAAAATCGGTTAGGTTTGCTAGTGACCAAGCATTAGTTGCTCAGTCAGCCAAGGGGTTGCAAGCATTGCTGAGTGAATTGGAGGTTCAGTGCGATAAATATGGGATGAGAATCAATATTAATAAAACAAGGTTATGCGATTTTCCAGAAAGAAAAAGGCTAAGCTAAATATTAAAATAAGCGGGGAAAGAATAGAGCAGGTAGAGCAGTTTACATATCTCGGAAGTGTTTTGGACCAATACGGTCAAAGTGGTAGGGACGTAAGGAGAAGAATTGCGCTAGGCAAGGAGGCTTTCTCAAGGAGGAGGGAGTTGATGACGGGGACGTTGAGTAGGGATGTTAAGAAAAGACTCGTAAAAACTCTGATATGGAGCGTAGCTATGTACGGCGCGGAAACGTGGTCGATGAAGCAGGAGGATAGACGTAGATTTAGACGTAGACGAGAGGCTTTTGAAATGTGGGTGTGGAGAAGAATGGAGAAGGTGAAATGGACCGAAAGGAAAACAAATGAGGAAGTACTGGAAATGGTGGGTGAGGAGAGGGGTTTGTTGAGAGAAATTCTATGGAGGCAGGAAAAATGGATGAAAGGCGTATTGAGCGGTAGTGGAATGTTGAAGAGGGTAATAGAGGGGAGAATGTTGGGCAAGCGAGGTAAGGGCAGGAACAGGATAGGGATGTTGGACGGGATGAAGGGAGGAAAGAAGTACACCGAGATGAAGAGGGACCTGATATAGATTAGTTTGATAGGTGGGGAGTCAGAAAATGTTTATTTGATAGTTGTGTCCATCCAAAAACCTACCTTAAATGGTAGATTACCTAATAATAATAATAATAATTATATATATATATATATATATATATATATATATATATGCGGGTCGCGGTGGTCTAGCGGGTAGAGCGTTGGACTGCTGACCAGAGGGTCCCGGGTTCCATTCCCGGGCAAGGCAATTTGGGCACCTGCAGCTCCACCCAAGCTAGTTGATTTTTCGGGTACCAGATCTTCCTGGGAAACCATAACCGGCCCAGGGAAAGGAACTGGCCCCCCTACCCTGATGTGTGAATATTCACACGCCGTCGGGCTTGGTACATGGGTGAGCTCTACCATCACCTACTAAACCGACCTTCGGGTTGATTACTGTGTTTATGGGTTATATATATATTTGAATATTTGTTCGCCGTATGGCGGGATTTCGTGTTTGAATGTGCATTTGGCCAATGTTGCTCGTCTCTTCATCCGGCTATGCGTGCCATGAAACCGTTCCTATCCTTTATTATGTTGCATGCTTGCTAACCTACTGTCCTTTCTTCTTCTTGTGTGTTGTCTATTTATTTTAGAATTCAGCGTTGGACTTCTTTACGCGTAGTATACGCGTCGTTTTATAGCCAATATAACTACATAGTTAATTATTTATATTAGTTCATAACTACAGGAACACGATTCGACTCCCAAGCCTGGCAGTTTTGAGGTGTCATTGGTGCAAACGTGCTGTTTAACTTTATGCATTCAAAAATCATCTAGTTACGTTTTTCTACTTTTTACACTATAAAGAAATATATTGTTAAATAACATAGTCACAACGAGTTATTATGTAATATTCATAGTCATATGAGGTGAACAACATTGACGACAATCTTATTAGTCAATTCAGTAGGCAAATCCATAGAAAATTATATTTCAATATATGTATAACTTTAAGATTCACAAATTAATCTCGGAACTGGATTTGTTAAAGGCATCAAATTTGCAAAACTACGATATGTATGGGGAATTATATGGGGAAATTATTATAAACTGGGTTATCATATGTATGGGAAAACTAAAAATGGTGAATTTTCATGTACCGATTGGGCTAACTAATGGAGACCCGGATACGAGCCAAATGAAAAAGTTGAATGCGAAAAGTGTATATGTATATGAATGACATTGGTATAAGCAATTGGACAAAGACTAATGAGAAATTGCGCGAAATATTCTAAAGACAAAGACTTGCACAGGGTTTTAGAGTCATGATAATGATCTAAATTTATTTATTAAAATTAAAATGTTGATTTTTGAATTCTCTAAACATGTTCACATCTCTGTCGGGGGCATCGTTTTCATCTCCTCTGGCCATAACATGGCGTTTTGTTTGCAAGGAGAATCGCTCCTTGCCACACTTCTCATTTCCTCTCTACCATTAAAAAAATAACTTCACCATCCTCAAGCGCGCCTCTCAAAACCCAAGGAAATATCTCTTTTTCGCGTTTTTTTGTGCACGTATCGGAATTCATAAGAAGCGAAAAAAGGGTTTTCTTCAGGTTCTTCGGGTTCATTTCTCTTTCCACAAAGTCTCGGAAGAACCTGCGGACATTAAGCATTTTGGAAAACTTCCTTTTCAGTATTTTTTTCCTTCTTTTTTTCCTCTCTCTCTCTCTCGCCGCTCTTTTCACCTTTTTCTCGCATTCATGCTCCTCCCCCACCGTACGCCACCCCAATGCCTCAGAATTTTATATTCCGCTTCTTCATATATTTAAATGCTTTTCGTCTACCGCTGAAAGCTTTTTATTGATTAGATTTCTTACTTACGGGAAGGACACGAAGACAGCGGTTGATTCTGTGGGTGAGGCAAAACCAATGGTGACTCGAGCGAATTTTGACGGTGGAGGGTTGGAAGAGAAGGGTAGGCACGGGCTTTATGAAGATTCTACGAACGAAATTTAATCAGCTGTTTTCTCCATTGAGGAAACTACTCGTTAAAAATATTTTTATGAAATATACGTCTCAAACCTCTATTTAGGTGCGTATGTGCTTGTTGATATATATATATATATATATATATATATATATATATATATATATATATTATATAGGTTATAGGTTATAGGGGTTAGTCATCACTAACACATGGTTTAGACACCACAAAAGGCGTAGGTATACATGGAAAATGCCAGGTGACTCAGAAAGGTATCAGTTAGATTATATTATGGTTAGGCACAGGTTTAGGAACAGTGTGATAAATTCGCACAGTTTCCCAGGAGCGGATGCGGACTCTGACCACAATTTAGTTGTTATGAAATGTAATGTTCGTTTCAAGAAGATAAGGCAAGGGCGGCGGGTTAAAAAATGGAATTTAGAAGCAGTAAATGAATTAACGAGGAAGGAGTATCAGGAGGCTGTAGAGAAAATGATGGATGACGGTAAAGAACTGAGTATTATCGAAGAAAAATGGGAATGTATCAAGAAAGGGATATTGGAAGCCGCTAAAGACACTATAGGAACCGTTAACGGGAAAAGGATAAGGAAACCATGGGTAACGGATGAGATGATTGCGAAGATGGATGAGAGAAGAAGATGGAAAAATGTAAACACAGAGTTAGGCAAAATGAAGTACAAAGAGTTAAACAATAAATTGAGAAGGGCCACAAATAAAGCAAAAGAAGAATGGTGGAAAACGCAATGCGAGGATATGGAAAGTTTACAGAAGAAGGGTGAAATTGGTGCTCTATACAGCAAGGTTAAGTTATTATCGGGAAGTAAGAAGGCAAGAGCTGTGCTAACAGTTAAAGATAAATGGGGTAAGATAATAGTTGAACCAGGAAAAATCCAAGAGAGATGGAAGGAATATATAGAAACACTGTATGGTAAAGAACTTAGGCCGACAAGGTTAGACATAGAAAAGGAACATGACGTAGAAGAAGATAGCTTAGGTCCAGGCATACTCGACGATGAAATAGAAACGGCATTAAAGGAGATGAAAGCAAATAAGGCTGTGGGGGTGGACAATATTCCTGTAGAAATGTTGAAATGGTTAGGGAAAGGTGGGAAGAAGACTATATGGACTGATTCGTAGTATCTATGAGGAAAGAATCTGGCCGGAAGATTTTGTGAGATCGGTGTTAGTTCCTATTCCAAAAAAGGCAAAGGCTTCGTCATGTGAGGATTACCGAACAATAAGTTTGATATCCCACGCAGCTTAAGTTATTCTCAGGATCATCAACAAAAGGATAGAGAGTAAGGCAAATGATTACTTAGGGGATGATCAGTTTGGGTTCAGGAAAGGAAGAGGTACGCGTGATGCCATTGCAGTAATGAGATCACTAGTCGAGAGGAATATAGAATACAATCAGGACGTTTTTGCCTGTTTTGTAGATTTCGATAAAGCGTTTGATAGAGTGAATTGGGAAAAATTAATGCGTGTATTGCAGAAAATAGGAATGGATTGGAGGGACAGGAGACTGATCCGCAACCTGTACATGTCTCAGACTGCTCAGGTGCGAGTGGGGAACGGAGAGTCTGGATGGGCAGTGTTAGGAAGAGGTGTAAGGCTGGGTTGCCCATTGTCACCGGTACTGTTCAAAGTATATGTAGAGGAAATGATTAAAGAGGCATGGGAAGAACTGGAGGTAGGAATGAAAGTCGGAGGGGAATTCGTAAAATCGGTTAGGTTTGCTGATGACCAAGCATTAGTTGCTCAGTCAGCCAAGGGGTTGCAAGCATTGTTGAGTGAATTGGAGGTTCAGTGCGATAAATATGGGATGAGAATCAATATTAATAAAACAAAGGTTATGCGATTTTCCAGAAAGAAAAAGGCTAAGCTAAATATTAAAATAGGCGGGGAAAGAATAGAGCAGGTAGATCAGTTTACATATCTCGGAAGAGTTTTGGACCAACACGGTCAAAGTGGTAGGGACGTAAGGAGAAGAATTGCGCCAGGCAAGGAGGCTTTCTCAAGGAGGAGGGAGTTGATGACGGGGACGTTGAGTAGGGATGTTAAGACAAGACTCGTAAAAACTCTGATATGGAGCGTAGCTATGTACGGCGCGGAAACGTGGTCGCTGAAGCAGGAGGATAGACGTAGATTGGAGGCTTTTGAAATGTGGGTGTGGAGAAGAATGGAGAAGGTGAAATGGACCGAAAGGAAAACAAATGAGGAAGTACTGGAAATGGTGGGTGAGGAGAGGGGTTTGTTGAGAGAAATCCTATGGAGGCAGGAAAAATGGATGAAAGGCGTATTGAGCGGTAGTGGAATGTTGAAGAGGGTAATAGAGGGGAGAATGTTGGGCAAGCGAGGTAAGGGTAGGAACAGGATAGGGATGTTGGACGGGATGAAGGGAGGAAAGAAGTACACCGAGATGAAGAGGGACCTAATATAGATTAGTTTGCTAGGTGGGGAGTCACAAAATGTTTATTTGATAGTTGTGTCCATCCAAAAACCTACCTTAACCGGTAGATTACCTAATAATAATATATATATTTATATATTATTATTATTAGGTAATCTACCGGTTAAGGTAGGTTTATTGGATGGACACAACTATCAAATAAATATTTTGTAACTCCAAACAAAACCCAATCCAGCAACCTACGACTCGAACAACCTCGTACTACTACATCAGTTCCCTCTTCATCTCTGTGTACTTCTTTCCTCCCTTAATCCCGTCCTGTCCCTGCCCTTTCCTCGTTTGCCCAACATTCTCCCCTCTATTAGCTTCTTTAACATCCCACTGGCGATTAATATGCCTTTCATCCACCTTCCCTTCCTCTATAGGATTTATCTCAACAAACCCCTCTCCTCACCGACCATCTCCAGTACTTCCTCATTTGTTTTCTTATATATATATATATTTATATCGTATAAAAATATAAAACTTTGACAGCAGCACACAATATGAGAATACATAAAAAGAACACACGCGTTATTCACATTATTTCTTGATAATTTCGACGGAATTGAGCTCCGTCTTCCTCAGAAGATTAGTTAGGACTGACTAACCTAGCTGAGTCCTAACTAATCTTCTGAGGAAGACGGAGTTCATTTCCGTCGAAATTATCAAGAAATAACGTGTGAGTGTTCCTTTTAAATGTTCTCATATTGTATGTTGCTGTCAAAGTTTTTTATTTAACACTCCCATGATACTTCGAAGAAATCATATATATATATATATATATATATATATATATATATATATATATATATATATCCAAACTTGAAAATCCCGCCATACGGCGCACAAATATTCATTCAAACAGAAATAGGTATAAGGAAAGGGGATAGGAAAGCACATAAAAGGCGAACACAGGACATGTGGGGAAGGCGGTTTTTGAGCAGATCACGAAAGTAAAAATATTTCCTTATCCGGGATATGAACCAGGAAATATTTTTACTTTCGTGATCTGCTCAAAAACCGCCTTCCCCACATGTCCTGTGTTCGCCTTTTATGTGTTTTCCTATCCCCTTTTTTTATACCTATTTCTGTTTGAATGAATATTATTATTATTAGGTAATCTACCGGTTAAGGTAGGTTTTTGGATGGACACAACTATCAAATAAACATTTTGTAACTCCCCACCTAGCAAACTAATCTATATCAGGTCCCTCTTCATCTCGGTGTACTTCTTACCTCCCTTCATCCCGTCCAACATCCCTATCCTGTTCCTACCCTTACCACGCTTGCCCAACATTCTCCCCTCTATTACCCTCTTCAACATTCCACTACCGCTCAATACGCCTTTCATCCATTTTTCCTGCCTCCATAGGATTTCTCTCAACAAACCCCTCTCCTCCCCCACCATTTCTAGTACTTCCTCATTTGTTTTCCTTTCGGTCCATTTCACCTTCTCCATTCTTCTCCATACCCACATTTCCAAAGCCTCCAATCTACGTCTATCCTCCTGCTTCAGCGACCACGTTTCCGCGCCGTACATAGCTACGCTCCATATCAGAGTTTTTACGAGTCTTGTCTTAACATTCCTACTCAACGTCCCCGTCATCAACTCCCTCCTCTTTGAGAAAGCCTCCTTGCCTAGCGCAATTCTTCTCCTTACGTCCCTACCACTTTGACCGTGTTGGTCCAAAACACTTCCGAGATATGTAAACTGCTCTACCTGTTCTATTCTTTCCCCGCCTATTTTAATATTTAGCTTAGCCTTTTTCTTTCTAGAAAATCGCATAACCTTTGTTTTATTAATATTGATTCTCATCCCATATTTATCGCACTGAACCTCCAATTCACTCAACAATGCTTGCAACCCCTTGGCTGACTGAGCAACTAATGCTTGGTCATCAGCAAACCTAACCGATTTTACGAATTCCCCTCCGACTTTCATTCCTACCTCCAGTTCTTCCCATGCCTCTTTAATCATTTCCTCTACATATACGTTATATATATATATATATATATATATATATATATATATATATATATATATATATATATATATATATATATATACACACTTTTTTGGAAAACCCACAAATGTGTAATGTAAATTCACTGATAGTCATAACAAACACAGAAACCAAACACACAAAAGAGGGAAAACTCACTGGTTCTCGAATTTTCGGTGGTCCAACCACCTTTCTCAAGAGGAATTAGGAACAGAATTTCTGCAACCCAATATTCTTCCATAGTGAGTGTTAATTACGCCACCCCTGTATAGCTGAATATGCATGCATTTTGCGTATATTCGTGTGCATGTACATATGTGAATGTGCGAACATACACATGCACTATACTTACAAATAATTACTGTTCAAAGTTTTACTTTATGTCGAAATTATTTAAATGAATGATGACAGGGATTCTGAATGCTCATAGTTCAGAATTCCTCAAAATTTATTTTCTTTAGTACCTTTCAAGAGCATCGTAAGAAATTCCCCGAACTATCAATAACCGCAAATGCCTGCGTGCCAATAATTATCTGAAAGGAATTAAAGATGAAGTGCGCGCCACTGTGCCCCCTGCGTTTTACGTACGTATCTAGTGGCCGCTACACTGATTTAGACAGCCATTCACTCAAGCGCGCACACAAAAACACTCAATGTATGATCTTCGAGTGTCGTTTATCTAAGTAGATCTGCACTTGAAAGGTGACCGGGGAAAGTGTAATTGCCTGGAGAATCATTTCTCGAGCAATCTTTCAGGTCATGCGGTAGCGAGGAAAAGAGTAGTGGTTGAAGTGTTAGGCGCAAATTCTGTACCGTCCGCTTCATTTTCCAAGGTTCCCAGTTAAGTCGACTCAGCGCAAAATTTGTGGAGACACTTAGTGCAATTATTTATTGCTAAGAATTGCGAGGGAATGTGCTAATGAAACTGTGTTGAATTCGTCTGTGTCACGACCCAACGGATCTTTTCTTTTTTTAAAGAGATAAATTCCTTTAAATATTTTAACTTCCAATCTCCCCGGGATATATCTCCGTCGCCCTTTCAGTTACTCTCTCGCAATCTTCAACGCTAGCTTACTTACGCATGACTTGCGTTAGAGTGCCTAAAATTGTACGTTTCATCGATTTAGTTTCACCTTCCCGTGTTTGCGGAGAGGAAGGGTCGAGTGCGTGCCCTCGATACGTGCGATGTGACTCCAAAGAGGCCTTAAAAGGTTTAATTTTTCTTCGTTAACTTGTAAGAGAAGAGGGGAACGGCTTCTCAGAAGTATGAATTCCTTATGTGATGACCTTGAGGTATGCGCTGTGTAGTATCCATTTTACAGCATTGACTGTTGATGTAAAATATGTATCAAAGTTAACAGAAATCATGGAATATATCGAGATAAATCTAAGAAGTCAGATATCGAGTCATATCGACCAATTAGGTTACATGTATATACGGTATCATTTATATCGTCAATATTTTCTGCATGTTTGAGTAAAGATAATAAAATGTATGAAATATCAACGGTAGAAATCGTATGTTTTATTGATATTGTTATAAATACTCATCGATACGGAGCGTCTCTCTTGTCTTAATGTGAAAGGATACCACGTAGGTCTCTTCTATGTGCATATCCTAGTCTTTAAATGGTCGAAATCATCCTTATCTTCGATATAATGCTGGGGCTATATATTTCATATTATTATTATGATAATATCATCATCATCATTCACAGTGATGAACCCGAAGATTGGTTTTCATAGGTGAGAATAGATCGCACCCCTAACTACACTGTATCGTGACGTGTTGCATCCACATATACTGAGTGAGTGGCAGTTCCTTTCCCTTTGTCACCTTTGGTTTTCCCATCACATTCTATTCACCAGAAAGTCGATTACTTTTCAATCATCGCGTTGACTTAGACTCTTGACTCCTGCTGTCATTAGGTAAGTGCTTTACCTACAAGGCTGCCATGCCATCCCATAATATCACAACGAAAATAAATCCATATTCATATCAATGACAATTATCGACCTACGATGTGGGGATTATTTAAAACATAATCCTGTCGGCCGTCTTCATATGGAAATCGAAAATTGAAACACGTAAAGGAAATCAAAAGAAAATATTCAAATAGTCTTCTAAAAAATGAGCTACGCATGTAGAGTCATTTGAAAGATATCCATTTATTGCTTTTTATTTCTTTTCAGCCAAGATTTTTTATGTACAAAAACTAAAAAAAAAGGATTTTTATTATCTTATTTTGAAGTTAACTTGGTGAAGAAGTAATATTTGCAATTACTACTTATTACACCCTACTCGCAAATTGAGAAAATTGAATTTGAAATTAAGTTAAATTAGTTGGTATTTGGTGCCCAAAACAAAAAAACGCATTGGAAATAATGCAAATTGGAATTAAAAATATGTATTTGCTAAATATTTGCAATCACTTTAAAAATAATTTTGGTTTTCGTGAATTTTACGTGTTTCATACATTATGTAAACCTTTTAATACATTATGTAATCCTTTTAATCAGTTAGCTATATATGGTCAACTAATGGCCAATTCCGGTCGAAAATCGATGTGCATTTAATTCGTCGCAAATTAAAAACATTTCTACTGAAATCTCGGCTCTTTTTCTATGGAATTTGTTGACAATATTCGTGAAATTCCTGAATAATAAAAAAATCAATAGCGTCTCTGGAATATGCACGTCAGCGCCAGCTAAGTAGCACTCCAGATGCCAGAGGTAGAAAGGTTGAAGATGGAAATTCTATGCAAATCCAATTTTACCCCATGCCTTTTCGTACACTAATTTTATCACGCTCTGTCTATCCAACTTGCTTTTTACTAAAAAGCATGTGAGAATTGGGATTTAAAAAAATCACTGTTTACAAGAATGGTATTAAAGAAGGGATGTATCCTCAATGAATACTATAAAAAATTAATTTCAGTAAAAGCGAACCAGAAATGCAATATATAATACAAAAACCATACCCTTTGGGAAGTTTTCATTTAAAATATTTATATGAACTCTCTCTAACTGTAAGCAAAATACTATTAAAGTGACCGTAAGGTTGAATTTTTGTACCAAAACTGCCTATTCGTTGAAAACTGATGAAAAATCTAACAGTTCCTGAGTGATTTATAACTATTAATCGTATAGCATTAGGATTTTGAATGGAAAAGATGATCAGCAAAATTATATATCTCTGTTTAACCTTAAAAGTAATTTGGTGATTTGTAAATTTTGAATGGTGAGCACATTCCCGTTTATGAAGCACATATTTCATCGAGGTAGAAGGAAGAAGTAATATTATATTATAACGACAAACAACTAACCACTCGTCATGAGTTTTGATTTTTAGAACTTCTTCGTATTTTGTATCGTCGTATTTTTCACAACCGTGTAGGGTCGCGCCTTCAGAAAAGTAATTCTCCTACAGATTGGTGCTTATGAAGACGTTTTTACCCGAATATTCCTCCCCCCCACTTTCGTTGTAAACACTCAGTTTATGTATTTTTTATATTTGTATACCACGTCCAAGAAAGTACTATATTCGAACATATGAGTATAGTGACGAAGATGTCATAACTCATATCATGTATCACATGGTAAACTTTCACAAAGTAAGTTTCTCTGCCATAGCATGATGTTAGAGTAAAATTTTAATCAATGGGGCATTTATAATTTAACCATAAATAGAATCAGTAAAACAAAGTGCAGCTTTTCTTCTTTAGTTTTTCTATCAAAAACTGAAAAAAATATTATATCCATTTCAGTAGCGCGGTAATTCATCGGTATTTTTTTTTTCAACCAAAGGGTCGCTCTCATTATTAATGTTGGTAATTAACGTTATTTTTTCAGCGAATTATGTAGCCAGATTTTTATTTCACCAAGGGCGTGCTTATTTTCAAATAAATACAATGACAGTCTCGTCGTTATTTAAGTTTCATTCCGGATAAATGGGCGCGCCGAGGCTTTTGCATCGGAATATGTCCGCGGCACAAATTATCCCGTATACGTGGGAGCACCTCAGAAAAGGCAAAGTCGCAATTTCTCTCCTCCTTTGTCTTTTCCCTCTTTCCCTCGACCCCTACGTTTCCACTGTGCGAAAAAAATTCCCCTGCGTCTCCATTCCCGCGGGTTTCTTCTACCCATCCCATTTTTAACGCTTAATTACTCGGGAATTTCTTCGGAGAAGGCGGCATAGTTTTCCCTTTCCCGTTGGATGAAGTATTTAGCAATGTGGGAGTAAGGGTGGGGGATGAGAGTTAAATGTTCCTGGCTGGTGCTCGGTGATGGAGGTCGTAGGAGAAGAGAAACTGAAAGATGCAGGTGGGGAGGGGGGTGGATGAATAGCGGAGAGGGTAATAGAGGTGGGGGACCAAAAGATGGTTAAGAGGCGTTTTTCTTCGGGAGGTGGACCCCCGCGTGCCTCCTTTGCGAGGAAAAGAGTGGAAACAGTCGCCGTATAAATTCACTCCACAGCGCTCTCATTACCGTCGATTCATCTCCCGGATCATGCCTAGGCAACCAATTATATGGACTCGAGGGCTTTTCATGGGATAAGGGAATAAGTGATGAGAGAGGAAGGGAGTGGTCGACAAAATTGAGGCTCAGGCCTTTCCCTTAATCATCTCTCTTTTTTTTCCCTCCAGCCAGCCGGCAGACGGACTTTCCCCCCTTATCTCCTTACGTTTTGCGTTTTCAAGGTGGCACGCTTAATTCCGCCATCTCGTAAACGGCTTTTATTATCGCTGCTCCCATCTCGCCCTCCTGAAGATGTAACTCTTCTCGCTTTCCTCACAAATGATAATTTCTTGACTTTCCACCCTCACATTATATTATACTATTAATCATCTTTCTCCTGTCTCCTTCCTTCACCTAGCTTTTAAATTTTCTATTTACGTGTCTCTTCAATCGGTACTCTATTGCACGTATTTGTGCTTCACTCTTTTCCTCAAGTGTTCCATTATCTCTGTATTTCGTGCTTAGTTTATATTTATGGTTTGTGATAACGCCTTCTTTCGCGGTCTCTTTAACTCACACCCTTCTGCGAGATATTTTAATGATTGGGTCTGTTCGCAGCTTCGTGCATTTTTTCTGATAAGTCTGTTTGGGAATCCCACGCGGTATTTATTTAACAGTAGAGATAATATTTTAGTGCTAGCTTATTTAAGTTGTTCGGAGTTTACTACTAGTAGATGGAGGTCACTGGCAAGAATAAGATTGACGTCCGACGGACATATTTTTCAGTTAAAACACTCGATGAGTAACTGGATTATCACTCAGATTAGCTTCTGTATTAGTCGTAAAAATCATATATTTATCTCCATTGTGTTGAATTGTGTGTAATATAATTGTTTTACTCAAGAATATTATTTATATGTATTCCAGTAACTTGTCTAGAGCAACAATTAGGCATTCTCGCGCAATTACTCGTGTATTTTGAGGGTTGAAACATGCGTTGTTATGGTTATATTTTAATTTAAATATTTTCTAGTGATCGGATTTCATTCCAATTTACCAAATTGTGCCATTGAGTTTGTTCGCTAATACGTATCGGTTTTCGAAAGGCCGTTTCTATGACTTACATCTCATTTACCGACGTTTGCATTTACTTGTCCTTCCCTTCCATTTCCTTTTTTCCCCTCTCTCCCCGTTCCAATCGTGCCCTCATTATAGCCTCGCTCCAGTTTCGTCCACATCTCCTTTTCCAAAGCAAGGTTTTTTTTCTCTGTCCTTACTCCGGAGGAGAGAGAAAAGCTTCTTTCTGCATCTTACGCTTCATTAAACCGTTTTCAAACCCGGCTTTCCCTCTTCGCTTTCCTATCTATCCTCTTATCCCTCAAACGGCTTCCCCTATCCTTCTTTTCTTAATTATCCGATCAAATTTTCCGCGACCTTTAAATGTCTTAATCTCAATCCTCCTTTTTTGCTCGAGAACCTCGTGGACCCTCCCACGGCGCCCCGCCTCCCGTCCCTTCAACCCCTTTCGGGCTGTCCTCTCCATCCGCGCCCGCACCCTCCTCCCATTGCCACCATCCCCACCGCCCGTCGTCTTTCAAGTCCCGAACTCCTTCCCCGCGCTCCCCCCCCTCGTCTCTCACTCCTCCTCCATTCAGCCTTCACCTCCGATACCATTTTTCTTTCCCGACCCCCACACTACGTGATTAATTACAGCATTCTGTGTAAAATAATGGCTCCGTGTAATCCATTTGTCTGAAAAGTCCACTTTTCGAGGGAATTATCAAATGAAGAAGGGATAAAGGCGGGGGTCCAAGGATTTTTAGGGATTATTACGTCATCTGTTTCACTCACAATCAAAATACGCCCGCCTTGGGGCTTTTATAGCCCATCTTAGAGCCGTCAGGACTCAAGCGAGAGGATTCTAGCGAATCAATCATTATGATTTCGATACTATTTGCCATGTTTGTTTACGGGAAACAACGTGGTATCCTATTGTTCGTTATAATTTTCTAGATTTTTTGCGCTGTGAAGTCGATAATTCATCCAATGACATTTTCTTTTGGGATATTATAATTTATCTTGGAGCGAAATTTGTAGTATTCAATAGTATCCTGGAGTTTAGATGACGTGCACTACAAACCAGGCTTCACGTTACTCAATTTTGCAATCCATTGGAGCTCCTTCAGAAACGGAAGTGAAATATCGAGATATTTAATATTTCCGAATATATGCGAAATGCAGGTAAATATCTTTGATACTTCCTGCATGCCGGTTAATCTATTAAAAGGAAAGAATCACTTCTTTCGCAACATCGCTCGTTCTTAAATAAGAGGGTGAATCTTATTCAACGGCAGCATTATGTTCCTTAAAAGTGAAAAAAACTGCAGCGATAACATTGTGACCTTAATGTGTATGTTGGATATGGATTTTTGAATCCTTATGCTATTGACCCGAGGATAATGCAGGCAACTCTATTCACTGATGCCATCAACGGATTCACAAAATTAGAATTTTAAAAATATTAGTAAAACATACGTGTTAAGGACAGAATACGTGTTTATTTTCTCCATATGGAAGTGAAGAGGTGTAAGGCAGGGTTGCCCATTGTCACCGGTACTGTTCAACGTATATGTAGAGGAAATGATTAAAGAGGCATGGGAAGAACTGGAGGTAGGAATGAAAGTCGGAGGGGAATTCGTAAAATCGGTTAGGTTTGCTGATAACCAAGCATTAGTTGCTCAGTCAGCCAAGGGGATGCAAGCATTGCTGAGTGAATTGGAGGTTCAGTGCGATAAATACGGGATGAGAATCAATATTAATAAAACAAAGGTTATGCGATTTTCCAGAAAGAAAAAGACTAAGCTAAATATTAAAATAGGTGGGGAAAAAATAGAGCAGGTAGAACAGTTTACATATCTCGGAAGTGTTTTGGACCAATGCGGTCAAAGTGGTAGGGACGTAAGGAGAAGAGTTGCGCTAGGCAAGGAGGCTTTCTCAAGGAGGAGGAAGTTGATGACGGGGACGTTGAGTAGAGATGTTAAGACAAGACTCGTAAAAACTCTGATATGGAGCGTGGCTATGTATGGTGCGGAGACGTGGTCACTGAAGCAGGAGGATAGACGTAGATTGGAGGCTTTTGAAATGTGGGTGTGAAGAAGAATGGAGAAGGTGAAATGGACCGAACGGAAAACAAATGAGGAAGTACTGGAGATGGTGGGTGAGGAGAGGGGTTTTTTGAGAGAAATCCTATGGAGGCAGGAAAAATGGATGAAAGGCGTATTGAGCGGTAGTGGAATGTTGAAGAAGGTAATAGAGGGGAGAATGTTGGGCAAGCGATGAAAGGGCAGGAACAGGATAGGGATGTTGGATGGGATGAAGGGAGGAAAGAAGTACCCAGAGATGAAGAGGGACCTGATGTAGTTTGGGTTGCTGGATTGGGTTTTCTTCGGAGTTACAAAATATTTATTTGATAGTTGTGTCCATCCAAAAACCTACCTTAACGGGTAGATTACCTAAAAAAATGGGAATACTGGCGTTAATTTCCGATCACTCTCCTCGTATTTAAGAACGGGCAGTATTGAAAACGATGAGTAATAAGATTTAGGGGAGCGGAATTGTACAGTGGATATTGCACTTGCTCCCCATTCCGAGGGCTCGGTTTTGAAACCTAGAGGAAGCAGGAATCCTGCAGTGATATTCCGATCCCTATTTAGAGTGTGCAATGTCGATTCCCCTTCCAAGGAAGTAGGTCGTCCTTCGCGACTCCTTGGCTCTTTTCATTAAGAACCTGCAAAAGAAAATGCCGACGCTGGGATTCTCTCCACTCATTCTCTAATCATCCTAACCTTACCAAGTTACCCACCTCTCCACAAGAACGCAAACTACCTCAGCTGTCGTTTTATTCACATGATAATAAGATTTTATGTTGTCGGAATTTCTTTGACAATGTCCCCTTTGCGAAAAATGCTATGGACGCAGGTGAAATGATTTGCGACCCAGTAAAACCGTTTTAGAAAAGTTAAAAGTAAAAATGCAGCCACTAGACGAAGGACTGGGTGATGAACTTTGCAAAGTCAGTGTGCGATATTGAATTGTACAAGTATGTAATGTGGATGGATTGAGACAGTGATAGTAAGTGGGTGATGTCATACGGTGAGTGATTTTGGGCAGGGTGTCTGCATGATTTTGGTCGGGATGTAATATTGGGCAACGCGTGATTTAGGAAGTGCTATAAAGCTTGACCACGTGTCATATTACATTATATTTTCCTTGATTATCCATGCAGCGGTTTAGTTTTGATTTTTTAATGACTGTGGGAATTATTGGGTTTTTTAATAATCGTTTTTGTTGCTGTTCTATGCAAATTCAGTCTCGATTCTATTGACTTGTGTGCTACCTGACAATTTCTGCATGCACATGCATAAATTAATAAAAAAACAGAGTTTATAATCGCCTTCGTTACTGGATTAAGTTTCTTCGAGCATTATAATGGAAAGTGATGACAATTTAGGTGATATAATAGATGAATATCGTTTCCTTGTCGTCGTTTGAGAATGAAATTATTTAGATTTTTTTCCGTTCTACGACAACATCAGATTTGCTGATGTGTGTCACTTCGAAAACACCACTAGGTATTTAACTGTTCCATTTAGCATAAAGTTTCAAGTTCCAGCATGAAATTTACTCTTTCTATGAACAACGTTTGTAGTCGCAACTCTATTTGTTTTGTCTTACCCATTTTTTGAATTCTTTGATTTTTCAGCAATTTCCGGTTTCATGATTTCGAACAGACATATGAAACTCAATGCTTGGGCGAATCATTCAGGATTAACACAGTCGTACGGAGTGGAACATTCTGCTGAGATGCATGAAGATCTACTATATCACCAAGACGTAAGTTTAATGCATTAATTTTTTTATACGTAAGTTTAATGCAAATTAGGTTAAAATTAAATTTTTAATTTTAACCTAATTTTTAAGAGTCGTCTTACGCAGTATCGTGGGCATTATTTCAGAATACAACTGATTCACTGGAATAGAATAATAAAAGCCTACCTCCCCTTTTAGTGCAATTTTCTCGATGTGCATCATTTTGCTCATTTAAGCTGTCTTGAATAGTTTCGACGCAAATAAAAGGCATCCGAGGCCTTAGAAATGAATTTAGAAATTGCTCGGAAAATTGTTAGGCTTCGTAAAAAAATGCCTATGAATCTTTTTGAGTCTTGCGAGCGTCGATGATTAAGTAATTATTACACATTATCGAAGCTTTTTGTGTGATATTTCCCCTCTCTGTGACTAGGTGGGCCCAATCTTCATCCCTCCCTGTCGCTTGACCAGTGTATGCCTCGTCGATTATGGAAGTTTGTCCATTCACTGGTGCACCTCCGTGCCTCCCCTTTTTAAGGTCGGTTAAGCTCTATGCAGGTGCATGGTAGAGTAAAAGCAGCCTCCGAAGGTTACGTAGACGACAACTTTGACCCACTAAAGGGGATCCGCCCAGGAATTTTTATCGCCCAGCCGCATGTGGTGTTCCATATTGATTTGTGCTAGAAAATTTTCATTAAGGGTTAAATGTTTGAATTAGTCGCAGAAAACTGTATTTTCGTGTATTGTTGTTGGGGGGAAACTACCTCCGCAGGATTTTGAAAGTCCTGACGATGTATCTTTAATATATCAAAAAAATAATACTTTTCTTAAACGAAGCTGGGATTCGTTGAATTCCATATTTCGTCTAGGGCATACGGGTTTATGTGTTCATATTCATGACAACACCAGATAGACTGACCTTTTCGAATTGAATTGTAGAGGAGTGATCTTAAACGCTAAACATCCATTACTTTTAACCTGCTTTCACTAGTTGCACTAGATAATTAGAAAGATAGGCTAAATGGAGTTCCGTGTCCTCAGTCCGGGTGGATTCGCTAGGTTTTTCGTGATGACGAATGAATTGTAATGACGAAGAAATTAGACCTCTCCATTTGTATTTTTTTCAGTGTACATGGCAATAAAGTAGATGGTTGTCTTTTTGTACATGTAACTTCAATTTGGTGTCCACATTATTATCCTCTATCCAAAGAATCTGTGATATGGAATAACATTCAGCATAAATTGTTGGCAGATGGAAAGCTCTTATCTCATTAACAAATTATCCTATGATTTTAGAATATCTAGTCGCCAATTATTCTATAACAATTATGGAAAAAGTGTGCCAATGCCGAAGGTTATCTCCAAGTGTGCTGCATTTTGATCTGGCCATTCCATGGTCGATAGAAAAAGGAGGATCTTGGAGACCTCCAGTTAATTTCGTATAAATTTTCTATTTCATGTTACCCAGACATTATTATAAGAAAAATTGTAAGATAACACCCTAGACCATCTTCGGTGCCCTTAGGATTTCTAGACTCTTACTCAGAGATGATTCAGGGCATACTTTGCTGATTTAAATTGGGATTGAATTGAAGTCGGCAGGTTGTGCTGCCAGACCCTGTAATAGTACCGTTTGAGGGCAGTAGTCCAGGCTTGAAAAGTCTACAGTAAATTATTTCATTCATTTATTCATTGTAAGTAGAGCTGTTCGGAATTACTGGATTTCTTCATTCAATTTCTCATTGCTAGAGTCTGAGTAGAAGACTTTGAAGTTTTCTCCTTCCCAATGAACGCAGGGACTCAACGGTGAGCAAGCCTATAATTCGGTCTTCTATTAGTACGTACGGTGAATTAGATTGTAATGGAACATGGAATCAAAATGATCCCAAATTGTTCCTTCTATTAAACACAGTACTATTCCCTATTCACTGTAAGTTAGCGACATTTATTCCTATAAGTTTGAAAAATTATTGCAATGTATTACTGTGGTAATTTGTCATGTTCAGTGTACCTGTGTGAGGTATGTTTACAGATTGACACACCGCTGCGGTTGAGGTATCTGCATTTAGGATTCCCTTTAGGTCATCTAAGAGTAGGGTGATTGTCCGAAAATGAGGAATACTAAATAAAGATTTAGAAATAACACTTATCTCCGTAAGAACAAATTATTATACCAATAATGTAATCATTTTAGTTGCTAGATTTTAGCCTTTAATGAATAGAGACTAGTTCTTTTTGCGTTTTAAAGGTAACATTCATACACCAGGCAAGCGAGAAGGTCAACATTGATTAATCATCATGCAAATATATGTCAGATTTCCGATTTTTATTTTTCACTTGTGGTGGATCCCGAATCTCTGCAATTAAATTTATGAATTCCTTCTGTTTATCACGATAACACTCAAGGAAATCCTCTTCATTCCGCGGCAAAAAATAGTTCCAAGACTGAAAGTTCAATTTCAAAGAAGGGTTAACTTCGGAAATCTGCGTGTTTAATGTTGGATCTTTTGGTTTTCAGCTCGGTATCTTGATACGCAATGGAACTGACTTCGAACGGGGTATTTCGTGGCTCTTCTTTTTATTCGGTCTTAATTTTACGGCTTCAATAGTGAAGACGACGCTCACTGCATCACGGGTTGGTAGCCGACGTCTCAAGCTTTGTTAGTGTTCTTTTCATCGTAGAGAATTTTTATTCGCTATCTCAGGAGCGGTACATTCCCGGACTATTGATCTCCGAACCTCTAAACGCTCTCACGTCACCTAATTAAGTCTCAGGCCGTCTTATTTCTTGTGTCTAGAGTCAACACACTTGGTGATGTGGTGTATCGTTTGTATATAAACGATAGCGCAATAGAAAATGGGAATAGGGTGACAGTTTTGGGAATGGTGCAGTAGTTTTGATATTTAAAAAAAATATTTTCTAAAAAAGGTGTTCTCAATTGAAGAAAAGTTTAATGTAGTGGCGTTAGGATGTGCCTTGTTAGCCGAAACAAAGAAAAGTAACGATGTTATGCTATCCATCCAAAACCTACTTTTCACGGTAGGCTACCAAATAATAATATCCTCTGATAAAATATCCACTGTTTCTTTTACGTCAATAAGGTAAACCCCTTTCCCATAATTACTAATGGCGACAATGTCAATTGTTTATTTGAATAGGGATGGATTATTATTGGGGTCTTAGCGACTTACCCGAGGATGGTATCCAAGATATTAGGAAACAATGTGATTTTTTAGTATTGGTCTACCGAATACGGGTAGGTTTTTGGTGGGCCCTGGCACTACTGCAGTCAGCCCTAACCAGCAACCCACAGACTGTACTTAAAATCTTAAATCACAATAATTTATTCTTTGGCTCTGCATATTTTTTCCTACCTTAACTTTCTCTTCAAGTGCCTATGCTTACTCGCTTTCCCAGTATTCTCCCCTCTATTACTGTTTTCAGCAATCCATTGTCTCTCAGTATATCCTGCAATCACTTGCCCTACCTTCTTACTCCTTACCATTATCTCTTTTCCCCTACCAAAGACTAGATCTTCATCGCTTGCTTCTTTCCATCCATTTTATTTTTCCATTCTTCTTCAAACTCGTATCTGAAAGTCCTTCAATTTATAATTATCCTCTTTCCTTCAACGACAATATTTCTGAACCATAAAAAACAACGCCCCATATTAAAGTTTTAATTGGTCTTTTTTTATATCTTTACAACTTAGGAGCCTGTCATGAACTCTCACCTCTTTGTAAAAGCTTCGTTACCGAATGAAATTCTTCTTATTTAGTCCTTACTACTTGGTAATCCTTCTAAAACACTTCCTAAATCGGTGGATTGATCTATCTGTTCTAGAATATTTACACCAAATTTAATGTTTTTCTTAGTCTTTCTATTTCTAGATAGTCTCATTTACTTCGTGCTGTTCTGATTAATATTCATCCCACACCTATCAATCTGTTACTGCAAGGCGCTAAGTAATGACTGTGATCCTTGGTCTGGCTAATTAAAGAACGCTTTACGATTAAAAAATTCAACTGATTTCATGAGTTCCTCATCATTCGTTTCTGCTACCAGCCATTCCCATAGCTCTTCTATCATATCTTCCGCATGTATTTAAAAGAGCACGTAATAATGGTTGTTTCTGTAATGTTTCTCTGCCTAGCATTGCCCCATCTGCTGTTTATTTGCTAACCGCACTAGTGCAGTCTGTGACGCGAAGTTTACGAATAAATCGTCTTATCCTACTTCTATCTTCTGTAAAATGTTCATTAATTGTGCCCTGTTTTCTTAGTAACATATTATGTAATGTAGTATGAAAATATTCTTATGATAGAAAATTACAATAAAGAAATTAGTAAATTGATCCAAATACTTGAAAATGGTGATTTTTGAACTTAAAAACTTGTGAATAAACATGACTTTGAAAACATTGAGGGAATGCCTCACCTGTGCAAGCGTTAGCGTCCTTATGCCGCAGGTAGTGGAGAAAGGAGTCATTATTATTTTATTTTATCAACATATTTTAATTTCTCTAAATAAGTTTTGGAAATGCAATCAAAAAGGTTAAAATTTAAAAAGGAACATGAGCCACGCATTTTTGATGTAATGAAAATCTGATAATTCAAATTATTAATCGAAGAAGCTTAAAATATGTCATGAACATTTTTAAACTGCTGTGCCGTTACTTTATTCCTACGGGTAACCTACTTTCTCATTATCAAAGCCCATTTCTACTAACATGAACCTAAATTTGATATAGTTAATTTACTATTTTTCCTCTGCGTTATTAAATTATAAAATTATATATTTTTTAAATTGCTAACCAGTTTTTTTTAGACTTTCCGTTAAATTAAAAAAATGCTACACACCGCGGCGAGAAAAGCGAGCACATTTAAAAAATTATTGCAATCCGTTTAGGTTTTTTCTCTCAGGAAAGGGATTTTACGTCAATTTACGCGATGAGCGTACACACGAGGAAAATATGAAATGAGCGTGTTTCAACTCTAGCTCTTCTAGTCCGTCCTTTTATCTTTCACTTTTCTCTCTGCCCCTTCCTCTTAACTTACCTAGAAATTAATGAACGTCTTTGTATTTCCACATATTGACTTTAGCCGAGAGATGTATACTAATTAAAAAATAAATTAACCTTCATTTTCATGACCAATTAACGCCTTAACACAATATATTTGGATGCTTTCAATTACAAAATATTCTTCCTGTACGAGTTTATTACCAAGTTTAAAGAGTAGGGTAATATAATGATAAAAGAATATAAGAACCAGGGGATTTTTCTTTTGCTAATTCTAAATTGAGGAACGAACTAAGATGCTGTCATATAATTTTAAACATAACTAAGTTGCAACAACTATGGCGACATGCTAATGTCTCCCGATACATGCAGTATTGTGCAATGGAAATATATTTTTGGGGTTATACTACCACGAAGCCATGAAGTAGTATGCCTGTGTCTCTGTGCTCTGAAAAAATTACAAAATGTATGTAATCATTTACGTTCCCTAGGGCTTGTATTCCCGGAACAATAAACTTCCCCTACTTCTATCTCCCCTCTTTTTGTTTCGACGACCCATTTCCTCATTCCGTCTTGTCCGTCACTCCGCGTCGTTCCCCTTTCCTTTCGGATTTGGAGCTTAAACCACATCCTTGAGTTCCATTCTTCCGTTCCCTCATCCGGACTCGCCGGAGTCAGTCAGTCCCGTCGGGAAACTTGGGACGGAGTGGAAGAGCGGGCAGGATTCACCGCCCCCTGCCCCCATGGCATCCGAGATATTGAGTAAAACCGAGGAGTTTGGTGGGAGGAATTCTTAGCGGGTGGCTCTCCCTCGAAAGAAAAAACCCAATCAGGTCAGTAAAGGAAGAATAATGTCCGCCCGAGAAATGCGGCGCCTTTTCGATATTTAATTTTACATGGCATTCAAGCGGAGGATGTGTCGAGGAGTTAGGGTTTTTGGGTGGATGAAGAAGGTGGCGAATTTTTTCAGGGAGGCTGGGAACCGAGCGGATAAAAAATATATAAAAATACGGAGCGGATGAGGAGGGCATCCGAGAGATGGGAGGGAAAAATAAGACCCTCGCAAGGCGAACGGAGACCTAGTTTCACGATGCGGCTTGAAGCGCTGCTTTCCCGTAATCCACGGAGGAGCCGGGAAGTGATCAACCAATCACCGTCGCAGTTCCGCTGCGACGTAATGTTTCGATTTCGTACAGGCGGCTACGTGTACGTGCCTTTGTGCCGCGATCATCCTGTAGGATGGCTGGCTAAATGGAGGCTTTTAATTGGATTTTGCCCCCTCCCCGTAACACGTTGGATTTAGTGGAGTGTGGCGGCGATCGAAAGTCTTAGCCGTGGGCGAAGTGTAACTCATCCTGGGGAGTGAATGCGATGCGATGCGGCCGGTCACTCGGGAGGGAGGAGGGGTTCTCACGGGTCACTCTGGCGTGAGGGAAGAAGAAGGGAAGGATTTGGTGGTCGACGGTGGTGGCGCATTTTAGAGATTTTTTTACGGTTGGGAGGTTCAGTGGTGTTGATTCAGGTTCGCGGAAGGGGGTGTAAAAATTAGTGGGTGGCCGAGGAGTGTAGTCGTTTTAAAAACTTAATCGCATTCGGTCTCGCTAACGATCTTGTCGTCTTGCCTTTTGTATCGTACTTAATTTTTTGATGGAAAATTGATTATTCTGAAATAGTGATTTTCAATAGTTAGGCCTGAATTCCAAGTGAGATTATAGATTTTCTTTGCCGTTTCCAATATCCTTCTCGAGTTGTAATGCTTGCTAAATATAATATTAACGCAATACCCTGGATTCAGATGTCCTTTGAGGCATGCATTTAATTAGAGGTAAAGTGTGTTAATGAAATCGTAAAGCGTGTTAAAGCAATTCAGTCAATCAGCTTCATTCAATTTTTAATAACATAACCCTTATTTTTATGACATTAGGGTCATTAGAGTCATACAATGACGTAATCGCTGGTAGTGTGGCTTTGGCGTATTCTCATGTTAACAAATGGTTGAATATATAGTGTTTCCTCATTTGAGGACTGTTTTGTTTGGGTTAGTGCTAGTTAAGATAATACCATTTGACTTCAACCGTTGGATGACATAAAAAATGAAAGAAAGAATCGCTATTATTTATGTTCTTACACTCCATATTTATGAGGCTTCAGCTCATTATGAAGAAATTAAAAAAAAAGACTGTTGAAATAAAATACGATATGCCTAGTATTTATTAAATTCCAATGGTTTATATTTAATAATTTTTTTTCAAAAGTTAAATCTCGGTCAGGAATAAAAGAACGAAAAATGACACGATACTTCACGGTGTTTGCTGGGAATATTTATTATATTGTCCAGAAATTTTAGATATTGAATTTTGAAATATTCTTGTAAAATATGAGTTTCTTACACTGTTTATATGTCTCTATGGTCCGTCATTATGGAAACATCATTCTATCTTTTTAGCACTTAATGACATATCTTCAATAATATTTCGTACATTTTTATTGCTGATTATACATTTACGTATACACATATACGTATTGTTCTACTCTCCCTCCCATGGACTACAACCTTGTCGTGGTGGAAGGGCTTGTGGGTTTCGATGACCCCTAGAGCTGTACTGACGGGGGTTATGAAATTTGCTCCTATTAGGGTCACCCATGCCAGTTAGGTCGAAGGATAGTAGCCAGACGAAAAATAGACTACGCAGCGTCCGTTCCTCAGCTCTTTAGGCGGCTACAAAGACGTTTTACCCCAGTGGGGCGGCCATTCAGTGTTGGCGTCACGATAAAAACACTATTGAGGAAGGCAACGGGAAACCACCTTAATTATTATTCCCAATAATATACTGATGGGCGCTATAGAGTATATGAGTCCTAGGAAGTACGGGACTCGGCCCAATCGGCCGTGTGTCGTCTCTGGCAGCGGGAGAGGCAACAATATTAGACATAAAAAAGGAACATGACGTAGAGAAAGATAGTTCAGGTCCAAGCATACTCGACGATGAGATAGAAAGAGCATTAAGAGAGATGAAGCCAAATAAGGCCGTGGGGGCATACAGAAATCCTGCGGAGCTACTGAAATGTTCAGGAAAATGTAGGAGGAAATGTCTGTATGCACTGATTCGTAGCATCTATGAAGAAAGAATCTGGCCGGTACACTTTGTGAGATCATTGTTAGTTCCTGTTCGGAAGAAGACAAAGGCTACATCATGTGAGCAATACCGAAAAATAAGTTTGATTTCCCAAGTAGTTAAGTGGTTATCAGGATCATCAACAAAAAGATGGAGAAAAAGGCAAATGATTACTTAGAGGATGATCAGTTTGGGTTTAGGAAGGAAAGAGGCACGCGAGATGCCATTGCAGTAATGAGAACACTAATCGAGAGGAATTATTATTTAGGTAATCTACCGGTTAAGGTAGGTTTTTGGATGGACACAACTATCAAATAAAAATTTTGTAACTCCAAGCAAAACCCAATCCAGCAACCTACTCTACATCAGGTCCCTCTTCATCTCTGTGTACTTCTTTCCTCCCTTCATCCCGTCCAACATCCCTATCCTGTTCCTGCCCTTTCCTCGCTTGCCCAACATTCTCCCCTCTATTTTCTTCAACATTCCACTACCGCTCAATACACTTTTCATCCATTTTTCCTGCCTCCATAGGATTTCTCTCAACAAGCCTCTCTCCTCACCCACCATCTCCAGTACTTCCTCATTTGTTTTCCGTTCGGTCCATTTCACCTTCTCCATTCTTCTCCACACCCAAATTTCAAAAGCCTCCAATCTACGTCTATCCTCCTGCCTCAGTGACCACGTTTCCGCGCAGTACATAGCTACGCTCCATATCAGAGTTTTTACGAGTCTTGTCTTAACATCCCTACTCAACGTCCCCGTCATCAACTCCCTCCTCCTTGAGAAAGCCTCCTTGCCTAGCGAATTCTTCTTCTTACGTCCCTACCACTTTGACCGTATTGGTCCAAAACACTTCCGAGATACGTAAACTGTTCTACCTGCTCTATTTTTTTCCCCGCCAATGTTAATATTTAGCTTAGTCTTTTTCTTTCAGGAAAATCGCATAACCTTTGTTTTATTAATATTGATTCTCATCCCGTATTTATCGCACTGAACCTCCAATTCACTCAGCAATACTTGCAACCCCTTGGCTGACTGAGCAACTAATGCTTGGTCATCAGCAAACCTAACCGATTTTACGAATTCCCCTCCGACTTTCATTCCTACCTCCAGTTCTTCCCATGCCTCTTTAATCATTTCCTCCACATATACGTTGAACAGTACCGGTGACAATGGGCAACCCTGCCTTACACCTCTTCCTAACACTGCCCATCCGGACTCTCCGTTCCCCACTCGCACCTGAGCAGTCTGAGACATGTACAGGTTGCGGATCAGTCTCCTGTCCCTCCGATCCATTCCTATTTTCTGCAATACACTCATTAATTTTTCCCAATTCACTCTATCAAACGCTTTTTCGAAATCTACAAAACAGGCAAAAACGTCCTGGTTGTATTCTATATTCCTCTCGATCAGTCGAGATTTTTACATTTTAATTTAAGCGTCAATAATTTCACGATCCCCGCTTTATTCATTTCAATCGATGTAGACTTTAATTTTTCCAGCGTAAAACTCTATTTTCTATTCAAAATTTTAACTAACATGCATTTCAAAATTTTATTTTCGGGCTATTTGCGTGCGCATAAATAATATTTTGGTAGGGAATGTGTACCTAGGAAAGGCACATGTATGAATACGACAAATCGTGATAAAAATACTCATCTACGGCATTTTTATAATTTACTGCACTGCATTTAAATATTATCATGGAACGCCTATTCACACACCTTTAAGATAGCCGAAAAAAATGTCTAACCTATGAAAAACTGTTGGGATTTAAATTATTTGTTCAGCATGAATATTTTGGAAAGAAATTCATCGTCTTTTCGTTATAGACTACAGTCTGTACCCGTACAAAACCTACCTTATACGGTATAATACTACCGATAATATAATTTTGAATATTTGACAGGACATACAAAATTAATTGAAATCAGAAGATAATTAATTATTAATTCACTTTGCCTAACTATAACTTCTTTTCCTTAATTATCTTAAACGTCATAATCCCTATAGGTGTCTACTTCTTCCACCTGTCAGTTGAGTCTTTTCATTATTAATGTTCATATAAATTTAATTAGCCTAATTTTTTCTCACCATCGGCAATTCTGTTCATTTTCGGAGGATGAAAAATTACCCATATTACGTTTATTTAATTAATTTTCCTTTTATAATTCTATTTCCAATATGTTTTTCAACAATCTAGATGTTACTGAAATATAAAATTAATTATAAATTAATCAATTTAACCGCAACGTGAATAGCGTTATATGTAATAATTTCCCATTTAGGGTAGATTTTATGTATAATTACGAACGTTATTAAATAAATTCAAGCAGATATCGCTTCCATGTTTTCTTAATCCACAACGTGTCACATTTGTTGAATACCAACGGCCTTCCTAATCTATAATAATTAGTGAATTGTAAATAATAGTTTCGGTGTAACGTATCTTTGTAAATTGGAAGAGCAATTCAAACATAAACTGGCTTTTCCACATAGAAAATCTTTTTATTTAAGACCTCGGTTTCGTTATGGTATAATATCTTCAGCTCTTAAGTGAAGTTGTCAGGTCAAAGCCAAGTTGTTTATTTTTCAATTTCAATATGAAGATTTTCCACCAAGTCACACCAGAAACAGTTTTATTTTAAAAGGAAGCGATATTTTTTATTTGCTCCACACTTCAATATGACCAGAATGAAAAAAATGTGTCAGCTTCATAGCGGATCTGTCTAAAATTTGTTTCTCTAGATTGGAATCGTTAAAAAAGTGTCTCTACTATTTCCGTAAACACAAGTACAAGTGTGTTGGACGAATTAATGTGCTTTAGTCTCTTGAGGAAAAAAAATCCGAACCATTTTACAGAACCGATTCGGTGGGAACAAAGGCAGATCGGCGCACTTGTCACCCGTATATACATTCCGACGAGGATAACGAGCTATTGAGTGGAAGAATTTTTTATCGATTATTTCAACATTTACCTTTCATTTTTTTTTACTCCCATGGCTGCGACTTGTTAGCAATGCAAGCGAAGCGTATGCTATAGCCATTGAAATCGAGGTCAGACTTTGTAGAAGAAGTAGGGTTGCGAAATAATGTATAGTAATGATTGTCGAAAGAATAAATTTTTTCTATATGAGAAGAATTGAGTATCTACCGTCAATTGACTGGTACACTATCCCCAAGATAGTCGAGCCAATTGAAGGTAAATTTGATGACGCTAAGGAATTATTGTGGCCCCACACTGCTTAGGTAGATCAGACCACAAAAATAAAATAAGGGGGATAGATTTTAAAAATTATCAGTAATAAGTTAATTTACTTCAAGTACAGATGGATACAAATACTCATTTTTTCTCCGAACATTCAGAAATCATAAGAGTAAGAAACCGAAGTCACTTTAAAAATATTGAAAACATTCAATTTATAAGTCGGACCAAATTTTAAAATTGCAAAGGCATCAGGTACATTTGTTGATACATGTGTATTTTATTTGGTAGTTTATATGTTTGAATGGGTGTGGATTGTAAATGTTTTTGGCATGGATGACTACCATGTTTTGTTTGTGGAATATATTAATTTGTGGATTTTGCATGCGATTTTTTCTCAATTACGGGTGGTGCCCTAACATCCCCCGCCACACGCCGTATGAAGCGGGGTATGAAGTAGATGCAGAGAGAAGTTAAAAACTATCATCAAATTCGCATTATTCAATGATCTATTCATTTTTTGAGCGTTATTCACCATCAAGTCTTGAAAATGTGTACACTATTGGATTGATTCTATTCACAGATGTACACCACAAATATATCACTGTTTTGCTGAATGGTGATATTCTGTAGTAATAAAATCGAGAATGATAAATGATAGCTGAATTCCCGATTTGTTATGCCTATTGTTTTTTCAGGGAAAAAATTCCTAACTATTCTCGTGTCGGAATAATGAGGTGAGTGAATATCAAATCGGAGGACGTGATACTATCGCGCTCGTATTTTTGCGGGGTCTTTTGCCGTGGAGCATGGATTGGCGGTTAATTAAGCCAAAGCAGGATGATATTTCCTCTAAATATTTAGTGTCTCTCGAAGTACACGCGAATGCATTCGCGCCGGTCTTCATTAGAAGAGAGCTGGATGGCTTTATGCTGCAACAACAGGTCGTCCGTTATCTTTGCGCTTCAATTGACCGCTTTGGCGTTCGCTCCCCCTCCCCTGATCCATTTATCGTCGGGATCGGAAGAGGGCGAGTGAGACTTCACGCTGCCGGAAAGTGTTAAGCCGTGAGCCAAGGGTGGGCATGAGGGCACCAAAAACAAACTACTTCCAATAGCATGACGTTTCAGCTCCGTAGACGGGTCATTTCTCAAAATAGAGACTTCGGTCCCCGTGCGTACATACGCTGTCTATAATCGGATCCGGCAGTTTCGAAAGTTAAAAAATAATTTTAAAAATTGCCGCAGGTTTGGTCTTGTTTACCTCTAGGCCGTGCTCTTTACTCGTTTGATCCCAGTTCGGAGATGGAATTGGTCCCAAAAATGTCATATGGAAATATCGTGTATAAATAAAAAAGTTGTATCAGTCTATGCATCGAATTTTGAGCCTCCTTCGTAATTTTTGCTCCCCAAACGATGCAGAAGGATCCAAATGGCATGTTTGTTTGCGTTCAATTCACGTACCCACCTTTTGTTTACCACTGCGTCATTCACGCTCATATTTTTTGTTCTCGCTGTAAGTAGGTAAATACTACTTCATGCATCGATAAATACAGGTTCCATCGTGAACCGTCGCGCCCTTGCCTGAGTCCGTGTTTCATTTTACCGTTTATTTTTTCCCGGATTTAAAACGTCGAGGATATTACACCAGGTTTTCGCGTTGCACCTGGTACCACGCAGTCACGCGTGCAGTGTTAAAATGTATTTTTATGTTGCGGAAAAAATAATCGTTATTAAATTATGAGAAATTATTGGCGCGCACAAAATTTTACAGTGCGTGTGCTGTGCTTCAAAATGATTTGGATTTTTTAAAATTTTAAAAAGTGTTGTGTCACGTGACAAATCCATAAACGTCAAGCATTCCTAATGGATGTATATTAAATTTTTTAGGATGATTGTGTCTGATAATCATGTTCGACAAAAATGAAACCTTACATAAACATCAATGTAGGGGCTTCCAACCTATACCAGGTAAAACAGTTCACCAACTCGTGAAGTGTTTTGGATGAGGCTGGGCAGAGTACATAATGGCGAGGGAAGAGAAGAGTAGTGGTTAATATTAAAATTGTTAGGTTAAGAAGAGTTTGCAAAGAGACAGTAGTTAATCACAGGTACCTCGAGTAAATATTTAAAGGAAAAGAAACTATGGAATGCTTTATTATGGAGTGTTGTTCTGTATGGTTAGAAAATTTCGTCGTCGAGGAAGGATGAAAATTATAAATTGGAGGCCTTTCGAGATGTAAGTGTGAAGGAGAATATATAGAGTAAAGTGGAAGGAAAGTAAAACAATGGAAGAAATTAAAGTCATGGTAGGGGACGAGAGACAGCTGTAGGGAGGAATTTGAAGAAGGCAGGACAAGTGGATGCAAGAGATACTGAGAGGCAACGTAATTCTGAAAGCGGTTATAAAGGAGAGCATACAGAGAAATCGAGGTGGAGAGGTTAAAACAATGAGCATTTTGGATCAATGTTTAATAAGCACAATTGCCACTTGGTTTTCCCCAACCTAATTGGAATCAACGAAACCTGGGTCACACCAAAATCACTTGGTTTTGCACAAATATATATTTTTGTATGATCTGGGTTTCGTTAATGCTAATTAAACTTTCGGAAACCCAAGTGATTATTGTGCTTGTTAAATGACTTAATGGTGTTGCGTCGCAACGATACTCGGGTCGTACAAACATAAACGTTAGTGAAAACTGAATGATTTTAATACTGATTTAACATGATAGAACTCCACCAAGTGACACCGGTTACGCTTAATTTAATTTTGAATTAAATTAAGGAAGAATTATTGTGCCAGTGTACTTCGAAAAGGTACCCTAATCCGTTAGATAAAGTTAGATTATTATAAATAAAAATGAAAGGTACGGCTCCCAAAAATCTGTTGGAATATTTGTGTACATACATCACCATTAAGTATTATGTCAAGAGAAATTCATTTATAACCAAAACCAAATTTTAAATCACCAAATGAAAAATGCGCCATAGAAATCGAAAGAGTGGGATTTGAAATAACTTTTTTCTTATTTTATTCTATTTTTGTTATTTCTATGACAGATTGAACATTTATGGAAACAATAATAGTCCTTCTTAATTGTAATCGAGGGAAAGCGAAAATATATTTAGGACAGATCGGTCAAGACACTGCTGCACCCTGACCAACCTATGATAATTGCAATACTTCTAATGGAACTTGATTCTTCAATGATATCACGTCTTAACTGTGTTTTACAAATGTAATAGAGATGCAAAAACTAATATTTTGTCCAAGGTGTTATTAATTAGCCACTTTTCACACCCTTTTTACATGTAAATATAAACCACAATACGCCGAACCTATATCGCAATCAGATTCATCCCGAATGTATTCCTTCTGCTTAATATGATGACGAAACAATGCATTTTTTGTCCCGAACATTCATTTAACGGTTCAGCAGCGGAAATAACAAAAAAATTCAAAGCAGTTGTTGAAATATTTTTTTTACATGGCAATTTAATGTACATTTTAGCGTTTCCGAAGGAATGGCATATTCTCCTTAATTAAAAAATAAACATCGCCTTATCTGTTTGGGAATTGTTTAATTTACTGAATACTTTTCCTTAATAGTTTGCATGGCGTCTATCTGAGACATTCCATAAAGTTTGCCTATAATTACCTTAAATCACACCTTCTATAAAAACGTTTAATTTCGTGCGAAGTGTTGACACAACGTTATCCAGATATCTTTTCTTGTTGTGTTAGGTATCTTTTCCTATCGCGGAGGAGGCACCTAATAACTAATAAGCCTTATAGGCTTAAATTATTATACATTTTGCGATTGATGTGTCTAATATTCTCCATTTATTTGGTCTCCGTGGGACCTCTAACAAGCTTCAGTAATCGGTTTCTATGGAAACCTTCTAATTGTTATCACCTGAAGGAGCGTGTATAAATGCTGCCATCGTACGTTCTCGCCTTTGAGTAATATGAGGATCCCCTTTTGTAGGAAAGAAATCTCCAGGAACGCCTGCACCATTTAATGCCGTTGTTTCTCTCTCCATCTCTTGGCCTAATTTCTCCATTACCCTCCATAACAATAATAAAAACTCAGTCAATATTTACAGTCTATTCTCCTTACTATCCATCCCTCAGCTTCTCAGAGCCTCATCAACCTCTTCCGCACTTCACGTTGATTTTTATTATTGACAGGAATTACGTATTTCTCCTTGAAGGCAGCTTTGGATGTCCTAGTTTTAGTTTCCCAGGTGACTTACACCGTCGCCACCGGAACCTTTAGGGTTGTCGGTTGACAACCTACATTTTTTTCTAGGATTTATATGCTCTAATTAAATTTTTCCTCATTATCAAATACGTTAATAATGATGATGTTTTTTATATTCCTATTTGAAATGTTTGGGTGTGAATTGCATTTAACGCGTCATAATATTTCGACCTGTAAACAGAGAGTTAGGCAAAATGAAGTACAAAGAGTTAAACAATAAATTGAGAAGGGCCACAAATAAAGCAAAAGAAGAATGGTGGAAAACGCAATGCGAGGATATGGAAAGTTTACAGAAAAAGGGTGAAATTGGTGCTCTATACAGGAAGGTTAAGTTATTATCGGGAAGTAAGAAGGCAAGATCTGTGCTAACAGTTAAAGATAAATGGGGTAAGATAATAGTTGAACCAGGAAAAATCCAAGAGAGATGGAAGGAATATATAGAAATACTGTATGGTAAAGCATTTATGCCGACAAGGTTAGACATAGAAAAGGAACATGACGTAGAAGAAGATAGCTTAGGTCCAGGCATACTCGACGATGAAATAGAAAGGGCATTAAAGGAGATGAAAGCAAATAAGGCAGTGGGGGTGGACAATATTCCTGTAGAAATGTTGAAATGGTTAGGGAAAGGAGGAAAGAAGGCCATATATGGACTGATTCGTAGTATCTATGAGGAAGGAATCTGGCCGGAAGATTTTGTGAGATCGGTGTTAGTTCCTATTCCGAAAAAGGCAAATGCTTCGTCATGTGAGGATTACAGAACAATAAGTTTGATATCCCACGCAACTAAAGTTATTCTCAGGATCATCAACAAAAAGATAGAGAGTAAGGCAAATGATTACTTAGGGGATGATCAGTTTGGGTTCAGGAAAGGAAGAGGTACGCGTGATGCCATTGCAGTAATGAGATCACTAGTCGAGAGGAATATAGAATACAATCAGGACGTTTTTGCCTGTTTTGTAGATTTCGAAAAAGCGTTTGATAGAGTGAATTGGGAAAAATTAATGCGTGTATTGCAGAAAATAGGAATGGATTGGAGGAACTGGAGACTGATCCGCAACCTGTACATGTCTCAGACTGCTCAGGTGCGAGTGGGGAACGGAGAGTCCGGATGGGCGGTGTTAGGAAGAGGTGTAAGGCAGGGTTGCCTATTGTCACCGGTACTGTTCAACGTATATGTAGAGGAAATGGTTAAAGAGGCATGGGAAGAACTGGAGGTAGGAATGAAAGTCGGAGGGGAATTCGTAAAATCGGTTTGGTTTGCTGATGACCAAACATTAGTTGCTCAGTCAGCCAAGGGGTTGCAAGCATTGTTGAGTGAATTGGAGGTTCAGTGCGATAAATATGGGATGAGAATCAATATTAATAAAACAAAAGTTATGCGATTTTCCAGAAAGAAAAAAGCTGAGCTAAATATTAAAATAGGCGGGGAAAAAATAGAGCAGGTAGAACAGTTTACATATCTCGGAAGTGTTTTGGACCAATACGGTCAAAGTGGTAGGGACGTAAGGAGAAGAATTGCGCTAGGCAAGGAGGCTTTCTCAAGGAGGAGGGAGTTGATGACGGGGACGTTGAGTAGGGATGTTAAGACAAGACTCGTAAAAACTCTGATATGGAGCGTAGCTATGTACGGCGCGGAAACGTGGTCGCTGAAGCAGGAGGGTAGACGTAGATTGGAGGCTTTTGAAATGTGGGTGTGGAGAAGAATGGAGAAGGTGAAATGGGCCGAAAGGAAAACAAATGAGGAAGTACTAGAAATGGTAGGGGAGGAGAGGGGTTTGTTGAGAGAAATCCTATGGAGGCAGGAAAAATGGATGAAAGGCGTATTGAGCGGTAGTGGAATGTTGAAGAGGGTAATAGAGGGGAGAATTTTGGGCAAGCGAGGTAAGGGTAGGAACAGGATAGGGATGTTGGACGGGATGAAGGGAGGAAAGAAGTACACCGAGATGAAAAGGGACCTGTTATAGATTAGTTTGCTAGGTGGGGAGTCACAAAATGTTTATTTGATAGTTGTGTCCATCCAAAAACCTGCCTTAACCGGTTGATTACCTAATAATAATAATAATATTTCGACCAGCTGATTCATATTCTGCGACACCTATACTCTTGCTAGTGAACATAATATGGCAACATATGTAATTTACTGAAATTGATCTCCAATCGAAAATTCTTAATGAAAGAACTTAGTGTATGTTCGTTCAATTTACATTGGTATTTGATATTACCTCGTGGCACTGCTTTTTATTCCAAATAGTTTTGAATCAACAGAAACTTCGAAATGTCAATCAATCATTCAGTCTTATGGATATAAACCTCCATTCATTACACAGTGAAAAGAGGTAGTTTTTTTGATATTTTATTGCGATACCATAATAAATCAACGTTATTTCTAATTAGATAAAACGATGATTTTCACTTGGACAGGAATATATTTGCCTAAATTTAATTTTGAATAGTGGACGGATCCAAAGAGCTCTCATGGGGGAAGTACCGCGTATTACCATAAAAGAATTTGATTAAATTAATGAAAAGTTACGAATAGTCCAAAAGTTCTAATAGTTATTCCGGATATTGTTTCTCACCAGTGATGTATTTAAAATTTTCCTGATTACGATAATAATACAGAAGATTTTTTATATTCTTAGTGTGTACCTTCCACAACAAAAGTATCCTATGCAGAATTTCCTACTTCCAAGAAATTGACTGACCGTGCCGACGTAACATTGTTTTTCTTGGATACTGACCACCCTTTCTACCTTTCAATCCTCGATCCCGTTTCCAACGATGTCAGTGTCTTACAACCGTGGTAGGGCAAATGACCCGGCTAACAAAATAAATCTTCGTGTATGGGACATTTATGAGAAGGTCGAAATTCCCGAAGGGTGCCATACTTGCTCCTCCTGAGCATTTTCCGGCCAACTGCTGCGAGCTAATCGGGTCGGCTGCATTCGCTCTCGCTGTCTCAAGACCGCTCACTGACCATGGACGTCCGCCCTGCTCTTTGCTCCCTTGCTCCCTCCATATTTCGCCATAATGTTTCTTTCGCCAAACCTTTTCTCGATTTTTAAATACTCTCTATCTTTCCTCTCCCACCCCTTCTGTCCACTCTTAGTCTCCCCTTCCAGTGCCTTAACGTTGTTTTTAAAACAATGGAAGGAAACAATTGAGTCGGGACGCCGAGAAAAAAATAGCGAGCTAGTTTAGGTAATCGCAAACGCCTAGCTCATTTGAAGAATTATTTCTGTGAGTCGCTCATGTGAACGACTCAGTCACAAGGGAGACTACTCACAAAAATATGTTATACTGGACGTATTTACCATGAAAATGAATGTTAACTTGCTTGCAATGGTCATCGTTTTTGAATGTGTAGGTAGAGTAGATTTTATGTGTTTACCAGCAAAATAAAATATTTTACGCGTAACTATTAAAGGAAACGCATGTAAACATTATTTTCTGAAATGTTGTTGTAAAGGGCATTTTGAAGGCGACGAATCAGGACGATGTAAAATCGTCTTGTAAAAGAAATAATGTGTTCAGCTTTTACATGACCCCTCGGCCAATGTATGATGATTTTCTTACCAAGGTGACATATACAGGTGAAATACACATTTCCATGTATATTAATGCCGGTTGATTAAAAAAAAAATAATTTGACTTGATATTGGTTTATTACAACCGGACTGCCTCAAGCGATCGGGCTGAATGCTTCGTATTTTTCATTTTTTAAGGATAGCATTGTGTAATATCTCCTAAAATCTGGAATTGAGGGAATTAATTGCTTTAATGGGAAGCCGAATGTGTCATTTTCCTTTGCCTCATGTTTGAGGTACTCTTCAAATATCAATTATTTCCAATTTTCTCGAATTGTGTGCGATGATATAACATAGCATTAATAACTTGATTAGAACGATAAATTTATGGTAGTCTTGATAATGCGGTGTCTAGCATATTAGCTTCTCACCTCGAGGACCTGGGTCCGAAACCTAGATAAGACTTTTTCAGTGGTATCCCGATCCCTACTCGAGGTGCTCTGTGGAGAGCACTTTGAGGGAGTACGCCGTCCGTCGGATGGGACGTTAAACTGCCAACTCCTTGGCGCCTTTCGTTAAGAGTACATTAATGCCGACGCCGAGTAACCCCCTACCCTTCCTCCTCCCTTCCCATCCATCTCTAATGGTACCAACGACCGAAGTAGGTCCTCTCCCGTAAAAAGTACTACTGCTACGATAAATTTTATTTCCATCATTCTTACTTCACACACGGTAGGTTGTGACGTTCTGCTGCCTGAAGCGGAGATAAGTGGAGACTAAGATTCAAGACAGAATGCTTAGATGATGCTACATTTAAGAGAGCATTACAGTCAAAGTATTTTTCAATATCCGTAACTGCCTTAAGAATGATATTGGTATCCATTAATAAAATTTTCAAAATTGTGGAGATATCGGGTTCGCAGTTGATCCTGTTATTCGAATCCAGATGTTGACTCGAAATTTTGGCCATAACGTCGATGAGGTCTTTCACTTCTGTATTTAAAAGGTAAAATTGAAAGTTTTAAAAATATGTGGACACTGTGAGATTGGCCTAATCTTTGAATAAAAAATACTCTAAGTCCACAGGTTTATAGATGTCCGATAGTTATAATGCATTTAAGAGACTTGGCTTTCGTTCCCACTCGCCGGTTTTTTTTAAACCGCATAAAAAAATAATAACCTTTGATTCGCACTCTCTAAAACTATGTGGTTATCTTAATCTGCATAGTTGAATGTATTTAGTTAAGACTATAAGATAATTATAAACATTTAAATACAGGTATTTTCCTTTACATAACGCTACATAACGAAGTATTATAGGTTACTTGAAATGGAACTCTCCTCCGGAAAATGTGACTATATCCATGTAAAGGGTATGATTTAAACTTCCTGTCATGGTTTTGAATCGTTAACAGAATGGTAGACCCTCCTTAAATGTAGGATTTATAGGCTGGTACTCCAACGCCAAAGTTAAAATTGGTTTTCGTGGCCCCATCTATATCCCCGACTACATCTCTTGACAGATACTTACCGATTGAAGAACTTGTACATTTAGGCGGATTTTAATAATGAGAATAATCATTAAGATCTACTTTGTATCCCGTTTGGAGTAAATACCTACTAATCACGTGATTTCTAAATATTTATCGTTGTACCCCTGCCAATAAAGAACTGCCAATCTTTATGCGGCATTTTTTTTCGGAAAATATCAAAGAAATTAGACCTGATGCTTTTCCGGCGTATTATATGCACGAGGTCTTCGCGTGTCTCCCAGCCACATACCCATTTTATGAATATCTCACTATGTAATTCATGTTGCTCATTGATAATAAATTTAATCTAATTAAAAAAATATGCTTCATTTCGGGGATTGCCATTCAAATTTCTATTGTATCTCTGTGGCATGTAAACCTGCTTTTGTTGAACGGTACTAAAAGAATCAAAGTTTTGGTTTCCAAGCATCCCTCTAATAGATGGAGAAATAAAATAATACGGTATTTATAGATAATAGTATCACATTCGAATCTTTTGTAGTTTGTGAGCAAATTTTAGTAGGCACACAAGAATTATTAGAAAACTGCAATGTAAACTCAAAAACCTTTTTCAACATAAATTCAAGAACTCTCAAAAAGCTTTTACCAAGGTGAAAGATGAAAATTCCCGTATCAAAAAAATTCTTGTGAGTGAAAACAAATGTAGGATTTATAAAGTGAGTTGGAGGATCTTTTTTTTTGCTTGAAAATTTGAGAGTTAAAGCCTCAAATAAGAGGAAATATAAAGATGAAGTGTTGCCAGATGAAGTAAATATAGGAAAATAAAATATTCAAAGCTTGAGATATTTTTATGGAGAATCGTCCATCCTGCAGAGGAGAGATGGAAAAAAACGTTGAAGAAGTGCCTTGTTTCTTCAACAGATAGGGTTACGCAGGCAAACATTAATTGTAATATTCGAGGGGGACTCATAAACGCGACTGTTTGGGTTTAATCAACCAGATTCGGCCGGGAGAATTTTCCACGGTTTGCGATGAATATTCAGGAGGCTCGCGAGAGTGGATGCACGCTGAGAAGCGATGCAAATTGATGGCACTACGTAGGAGTCATTACTTTGCGCAACTATTCCCCGGTGTGATTCTCCCGAGGCTCACTTTTGACTGCCGTAGGAATTCTCCTTATGGCCATTCGCGTTGCATCCCGGTGACTTTTCAAAGAAGCCAGCCGGGGAAGTTGGGTGGAATTCGACGGCTTAACGAAATATGCGAGGTATTTCCCTGATTGCGCCGTGAGCCAAGCGGAGATTATTTTGAAGATTTCAAAAGTTTCCTCGTACGAATTCTCGAAGACGATTTCCCGCACTGTTTCCTCCAACTATAATTTTGGTTTCCGGTTGATTAGGATTTGGGACGTAAACTTTAATGCACATCCGAATATTATACGTCATCTATTTATTAAATAGTATGTAATCGTCGCCGCGTTGCATAATTATCCTTTAAGAACGTGGTGATGTTTAATAAGGAATAGTTTCTAGTATTGGTACGAATCAGATCCGACATTACGCCTTTGGATCGTCAGTCAGTTGATTGCTTAAGAGGAGCAGCGTGTTGATATTTTTCAAATTTGTTCCATTAAGCTTTTAACTTTCCGTTAAAAACGTAAATGAAACAAATCTGAAAAACACTTTTCACAAAGTTCATCAAGACTGGGTACGTTTCGTAAAATTTATGAACTGAATTTCACCCTCTGTCTTTGGGATTAAGGCAATGATTAAGGCGAAGAACACTCTCTGGTATAAATATTTTCCTTTCGTTTTTGCAGCTGACACGAAGTCATATGATCATTCTAAGTGCCGCTGTCCCAGTCTTCGCGGATTATTTTTTAGAAATCTCTGCGGTGGTGATTTTTCTACAAATCATGAAATTACGGCGGGGAAACCTATTTAATGAAGAATCTTTCTGTTAAATGTACTTCTTCGTTTGGTAGTAAGAGTGAGAAAAATGTACATTTGGTTGGAACCAAATAGGAAAGAAGACTTAACATATCAGATCTTATTGGATTTTTCCGTGTGGAATCATTAGGTTGAGGGGAAAACCCTTCACAGTTTGAGAGGAGTTTCATTTTTCTAATGATTTGTTATAATTTAAGTATAATTTTAAGTTAACTGCGGTTGAAAAGTGTGTTTAAGAAGTTAACTTAATAAATTACCAGTTAATGGATCAGAGTTTTATCCTGTTTTATGGAGTAAAAACATTTGCTCAACAAGGTACAAAGTATCCGTATTTAAATATTTAGTAATTTTCTACAGATTTTATTATAAGATACAACGCGTCTCACTAATTTGCGGCATTATCAGATAACTTTTGATATGGATATCAAATACTTCGCGAAGTGAAATATGAAACCGTAGAACATATAGTATGATCTACAAAATAGTTACTCTTAATTTATTGTGATGAAAGCTAGAATAGAATGAGTATTTTCTTAGATACCTTCAATTTTTCGTGTTAGACGAAGTATACGTA